>SEMN01001723.1:0-27500 GCA_005408345.1 Macquaria australasica
ACCTACTCACTCACACACACACACACACCTACTCACTCACACACACACACGCACACGCCAACGACATCAACACACACCAACATTTTATGAATTGCACCTTTTCTGTTTCTGTTTAATCTCATTATGACTTGATGTAACTGTCTTCGTCGCCCATAAAGCATATTGAAACAAATCAACATGATGCGCATGTCACCTTAGAGTTACATTTCCATTGGTGGGAAGGTGCAGCCTGTTTCTAACTTTAAATCAACTTAAACCAAATTCGATGAGTCATGTCGTGTTATTTTGTTTTTTTGATATGTGGCTGTGTGTTTCCATTCCTGGGAAACGAAACTGAAGGCGCGTTGAGACTGAACAAGGCGTGCCTCTGCTGGCGCTGTTCAAATGTTGTCTCTCGTCTCTCTGAAGGTCCATAAAACAGCTGTTCGTCTTCGCTTCCACTCGGCCGCCCTGCAGCGAAACCGCGTCTGTCCTCGTCTCCAGGCTTTGAGCTGCTGCCCTCCTCTACGGTCCGCTTCGACCTCGGTGAGAACATTTAAAGCTGCTGCTCAACAGCATCACATCACTGAACCCAAAGAGAACTACTGAGTCGAGGAAACAGCTGAACGATGAGGTGAGCTGCTGCTTCTGCACTTCATTTAATTAGTGAATAATGAGTATCATTATGATTCATTTAATGTCTTTTTATTGAGTCCCAGAGACCGAAATATTAACATTATTGATCCTAATAAGTCAGTGACAGTGACTTCTTTTTTTTCTTTATTCTGACTTTGCTCCTTTCTAAGTTTCTCCTTTCTATTTTTTCAGCCAGGGTCACAGGGATTTAAACATTTGTATTATTATTTTTATTTTATTCTAATTAATAATTAATTATTACTGATGGATTCTTTTCTGAAAGTTGTATCACACAGAAATATAGGTCTGGTGGAGAAACTGGAGAAATAATAAATATAAATGTTTCCTCAATGGTAGAGCTTTCCTCATTTCTTACTTCCTGTCTTCCTTCCTTCTCAGAGAGAAATAGCGACACCCTTCCATCAAAATTTTGACAGGTCCCAATCTCAACGTGCTACGTCACAAGCCCCGCCCCCAAACCCGCCCCGTTCAATCAAACTGTGCCACGTCATTGTCGTAATTCCTACTCTTTTTCAAAGTTTGACAGCAACACAACCCCAACCTCCCCATCGTATCTAACCATCATCACCTCTAAAGAACCCTATCTGTGACAACAGAGGTTAAAGAGGTTAAACCATCATGTTTGCTAAGGGCTACTGAGAGGCACTTCTCTAACACACACACACACAGAGAGAGAGAGAGAAAGAGAGAGAGAGAAGATGTTATCACATGCAAATAAAGCTAAACTATGTGTTCATTTTCAACCTAGTGAAACGTGTCTTTTTATCAGACCACGTTGAAATGGTTCTTCTGCATGAGGATAGTTAAGACAATAAGATCAAATACACTTGGATGTAAGAAAACATTTCTCTCAGAAAACATGCATCATGGTGTAATTCAATAAACTAATGGTAGTGTGTGTTCATTTTCAATCTAGTGAAATGTGTCTTTTTATCAGACCATGTTGAAATGGTTCTTCTGTATGAGGATAGTTAAGATTATAAGGGTTGTGAAAAGAAGCTTCTCTGTGTGAAACCAATACGTATACTCATTCACACGTTCATTCATCTCATTCAACAGACTAAAGTGAAACGTGTTTCCTATGAGAGCATGCAGTCTTGTAAATTCCTCACAACACTCACAAAGACTGCAACATTGTACTTGATGGAGCCATTGTTGTATTGTTTGTATTATTATGTGTGTGTATATGAATATGTTCACTTGTGGTAATTCCCTGGTTGCCCAGTAGGTGGTGTATGGAGATTGGGGAAAGGTATAACTTGATGACGCATTAATCACACAGCAGGTGTGTTGGTTACCGGAGGAAGCACACAGTTTTTGACCGTCAGATGTAACGTGAGCTTTTGTTGTTTTGTACTTAAGTTGTCGATAAAGGTACATATGGATTGCCGTCTTCACGGTATAAAACCATGTATGGTAAAGAAATAAATTCACTTAATGTTTGGCTATACAACAGTTTGGAAATGTGAATTATTGAACAATGCTACACAAGAGGATGTGTCAATTAGGCCAACTCCGGTATAGCAGCCCCTCAGCTTGTAGTTTTTCTTGTGTGGTCAAGTCAAGTTACTACAGTACTTTTAAGAGCGGGTCTTTTTTTTTTTTTTACTGCAAGTAAGTTTCCTGAGGTTAGTTAAGACTGGGCTGGGAAAAGAAGCATCTCTGTTTTTTTTTCTTCCCAACAGACGTTGTCACATGCATTCACACACTGACCATTGCACAACGACAGAGGAAGTATGTCACATCAGAAGTTATCACATGCAAACAAACAACGGTAGACTAGGTGTCAAAACATGCAACATGGTCTAATTAAATAAATACTACAGTAAAAAGTCTCTAATGGTAGTGTGTGTTCATTTTCAACCTAGTGAAATGTGTCTTTTTATCAGAGCACATTGAAAAGGATCTTCTGCATGAGGATAGGTAAGACAATAAGATCAAATACACTGAGCTGTGAGAAGAAGCATTTCTGTTTTTCCACAGAAGTTCTTGTCATGTACACACACACACCCCAAAAAAGAAAAAAAAAAAGTTTGTTTGTTTCTTATGAGAGCAAGATGATATAAAAACACGGCCCTGAAAACTCTTCACAACACTTGCTCAAGACGGAGGACTGAAGACGCAAGATGGTCTGCAGTAATATTATTTATCCTACTATTTATTCGGATTCTCATCAAGAATAAAACATTAGGCCTAAATAGCTAAAATTATTTTATAGAAATTACCGTCCGAGGGGAAATACATGCTGCTCCAAGAACGCATCCCTGTTTCCTAGTAAGTGAAGCCTTTTTATTTTATTATTGAATCTGTTTCATTTGTTTTTCAGCAACGCCGTACATTTTAAAAAACAATTTTTTTCTTTTAAGTTTCCTCAGACGAGCTGGAAGATTTAGGCTTCACACAGACAGAATTCGGTAAGTAGGCTACTGTTGTTGTTGTTGTTTTTTAATTGCAACATCCACAGCGTTTATTTTAATAAGCTACTTTGAAACTTACAGACTTCTTGGAAGCAACGGAACGCCGGTTTCGTCCTGGAAACCCTCCACACCGGAGGTCTAATGCATCTAGTGCAAGAGGGTGATGCAGAGATTGGCAACAGCATATGCTATAGGATATTTATTTTATTGCTTTGTAACATATTCAAAAGGTATTATTTAAATGAAGTAACGTTTGTAAAGACTCTGGATGAAGCGTCTGTTTAATTTTTGATTTATATGTTTAAAGTTTCAACAACACAATTTTAAACATTGTCTTATCTTCTCACACACACACACACACACACACACTTCTCTTTTAACATTACCGTTGTATTATTGTGTACGCAGCTTTTTTTTTTTTTTTTTGCCGCTGTAAAGTTCGGCTACTGCTTTCTACACCTGTTTAAATTGTCTTATCTTCACACACACACACACACACACACACACAGAAGTTTAACTCGGTATTCTCTCACTACAGATGCATAACGTTGAAAACTATTTTCAACCTATAGACAATGCCCTACGGCTCCTTGAACCAGCCAGTTCTATTTGTTATAGTGTACCGAGCTCCTGGACCGTACTCTGAATTTTTATCTGAATTCTCAGAGATCTTAACAGGTTTAGTCCTTAAAACAGATCAAATAATTATTGTAGGTGATTTTAATATTCATGTGGATGTAGAAAATGATAGCCTTAGTGCTGCGTTTATCTCATTATTAGATTCGATTGGCTTCTGTCAGAGTGTACATAAACCCACACCCTCTACCTTGTTCTTGTCTATGGCATAGAAATTTAACATCTAACAGTCTTTCTACAAAATTATTTTTTATCAGACCATTATTTAATAACTTTTGAATTCCTATTACTGGACTACACGCCATTAGGCAAACATTCCTACACTAGATGTCTTCCCTCCTCAGCATTGTGTTATGATCACAGGTGGGGAACCCAAGCGCAGACTGAAGCACTGGAGAGTTTTAAGCAGAGGTTTATTTCCAAACAAGCACAGGGACGAAGGGAAAGGTGTCAGGAGGTACAGAGGCTGGAGAACGAGAGGGAACACGGGGAGGACAGGCGACGTGGCTGGCTCCTGGTCCAGGGTGAGGCGTGAGTGTGGAGAGAAATCCGGGATCCAAGGCAGACAGGCAGGTAATGACCCGAGGATGAACACTGGAGTCAAGTGTAATTAACTTGGGAAGCTCACAAAACAGTACACAACTAACTAGTAGCTTAGTTAGCGGCCAAAAACACACACACACAACCACAGTAGTTGACTCAATGATCTGGCGATGACTGACTGAAGAACTGTGTGTGTGTGCGTACATACATTTATTTATATACACACACACACACACAGCAGGCTGATGGAAGGCAGGTGTGCGTGATTAGGTCACGCAGCAGGTGTGTTGTAGGGAGCTCAGCCAGGTCACGTCGACCCAAACAGGAGACACGGGGGGGGGGGCGGAAAATAAGACAACACAAACCAAGACTATCACAGTACCCCCCCAACGGGCTCCTCCAGGAGCTCGTCCAGGCTTATCGGGGTGTGCTCGATAAAAGTCTTGGATGAGGGAACAATCCAGAATGAGGTTCCGGGAAATCCAGCTCCGTTCCTCTGGACTGTAGCCCTCCCAGTCCATCAGGAACTGATACCCCCTACCTCAACGGCGGACATCCAAAATCCGATGCACTGTGAAGGCTGGGTGGTCGCCAATGATCCGGGCGGGTGGAGGGGGTGCAGCTGGAGGGCACAAAGCGCTGGTGACCACAGGTTTTAACTGGGAGACATGAAAGGTGGGATGGATTTTAAGAGACCGGGGCAGCTTGAGCTTAACAGCCGAGGGGTTAACAATGCTCTCAACCTCAAAGGAACCAATGAAACGGGGGGAAGCTTACAGGAGTCTGTCTGAAGGGGAATGTTCCTGGAACTGAGCCAAACCTTCTGCCCTGTTTGGTAAATGGGAGCAGGGATCCGATGATGGTCAGTGATCTGCTGATTGCGGGCCGAGGAACGGAGCAGCGCAGTACGGGCATTCCTCCAGACCTTACGACACCTGCGGAGATGGGCTTGGACTGACGGTACTGCTATTTCACTCTCCTGGATAAGGAACAAGGAAGGTAAGTAACCCAATGAGCCCTCAAATGGGGTCATACCTGTGGCAGCACTTGAAAGGGAGTTGTGCATATTCCACCCAAGGTAGGTGGCTGCTCCAGGAGGAGGGATTCTGAGTGGCGACACACCGCAGTGCCGATTCCAGGTCTAGGCTAGGGAGTCGTGAATGTACTTCTCCATTGCCTCCTTCTCGGACCGAGACAGGTTGTAAAGGAGGCTGGATGGGAGTGGGGCCCCAGGAAGAAGATCAATGGCACAGTCGTAGGGTCGGTGAGGAGGTAGAGCCTGTGCCCGTTGTTTATTAAAGACCTCACCTAGGTCGTGCTACGCTGAGGGGATGGACGAGAGATCAGGACAGTAGTGAGCTAGTGCCGACTGGAGACAGGTGGCGTGGCAAAGAGAACTCCAGCTCTCCACTTTGCCAGTGGCCCAGTCAATGTGTGGGTTGTGTCTCACTAGCCAGGGTTGACCAAGCACGACAGGAGCATGAGCAGAGGAGATCACATGGAACTGGATCCTCTCTCGATGGTTACCAGAGAGTAGGAGATGTACTGGCTCTGTCTGATGAGTTACACGAGCAATCAGGCTCCCATCCAGGGCGTGAGCCTCTAGGGGAGCCACTAGCGGTTCACCTATATGCCCGCCTGGGAGACCAGATTACTGTTGATGAAGCTCTCGTCGGCTCCAGAATATACCAGAGCTGAAAGAGGAAAAGACGTTATTTATACAGAGTTTAGCTTCGAAAAGAATACGTGGCCGGGGTGACAAAGACTGACTCACCAGAACCCCGACTGACTGGTGAGCCCTCCCTTTCACCACCTCAGGACAGTCGGCCAGGAAATGGCCAGCCCGCCCACAATAAATGCAGACGCCAGCCCGAATTCTCCGCTGACATTCTGCCAGGGAGAGGCGAGCCCGTCCCACTTGCATGGGCTCGTCTCCTGTGGCCATGGGGGGTGCCGAACTGGACGGGGGGCAAGATACGGGGACAACTGGTTGCAGGACAGAGGATGGACTGGAATGAGGACTAAGTCTGGCTCTCTCCCTGCGGTGCTCTCTTAGGCGGTTATCTAACCTGATTGTCAAAGAAATCAGCTCATCCAAACTGTTCGGCTCATCCTTGGACGCAAGCTCGTCTTTCAAGGACTCATTGAGCCTGTTAAGAAAAAGTCCACAATACTCCGAAACGCTGCGAGAGCCCTGGCGGAGACTTAGAATTTGTTTGCTAGCCTCCCTCCCCTTAACCAGATGGTCAAAAACTTTCCTCATCTCCCGGACAAAGTTAGCATAAGAGGAATTAATCAAGGGTGAATTCTCCCAGACTGCCGCTCCCCATGCCCTGGCTTTGCCGGTGAGTAATCCCACAATGTAAGCAATTTTGGACTTCTGTGGCGTAGGTCTGTGGCTGTTGTTCGAAGACCAACGAACACTGGAGCAAGAAGGAGCCGCACATCCCCAAATCCCCGTCGTATCACTCGGGAGTGGGAACATAGGGCTCCCTCGGCTGGTAAGGGGGAAGAGCCGGAGCTGATGCTGGAACCTGGCTCGGAGCACTGGAACTGGGGATCGCTGGAGCTGCCTGGGCTGGGTTAAGCTGATTCTCTATCCGCATCACGCTGGTGGTGATATTACGGAGAGTCTCCACTACCTCTCGGAGAACCAGATCGTGGTGGCCTACCAGGTTCCCCTGACTGGAGAGAGCATGGCAGAGATTCTCCGTAATGTGGCGGAGATCGTTAGTCGTCTGGTCGTGGTTGTCAGAGTCTGCTGGGTCCGGTTGCAGCCAGATCATTCTGTTATGATCACAGGTGGGGAACCCAAGCTCAGACTGAAGCACTGGAGTTTTAAGCAGAGGTTTATTTCCAAACAAGCACAGGGACGAAGGGAAAGGTGTCAGGAGGTACAGAGGCTGGACAACAAGAGGGAACACAGGGAGGACAGGCGACGTGACTGGCTCCTGGTCCGGGGTGAGGCGTGAGTGTGGAGAGAAAGCTGGGATCCAAGGCAGACAGGCAACCAGGCAGGCAGGTAATGACCCGAGGATGAACACTGGAGACAAGTGTAATTAACTTGGGAAGCTCACAAAACAGTACACAACTAACTAGTAGCTTAGTTAGCGGCCAAAAACACACACACACTACCACAGTAGTTGACTCAATGATCTGGCGATGACTGACTGAAGAACTGGGGTATATATGCTGCAGGCTGATGAGGCTGATGGAAGGCAGGTGTGCGTGATTAGGTCACGCAGCAGGTGTGTTCTAGGGAGCTCAGCCAGGTCACGTCGACCCAAACAGGAGACACAAAGGGGGGAAGGGAAATGGGAGGAAAACAAGACAACACACACCAAGACTATCACACATTGAATAAAAATGAGCGGGTAGATCCGTCCAGAACAGTATCTCGGGCCCGCTTTAACAATCTTGAAATTAGACGAATGTTAAATTTTCCTCCTCCTCAAAGTGTGCCCGATTACGCTTCATTTTATTCACATGTGATGGACAGCCTTCAGGATCTGGCCAGTAGAGCAACGTCAGAGGTCAGAAGCAATGATGTGATACAGTTGGAGTTGATTGGTGAAAATGTGCTAAATCACGTTTCTGTCACCGTTAACGATGAGGGTGATGTGGTGGAAATTGTGTATTTCCTTTGGAGAAGTGAGCAAATAAAATGAAGATTTAATAAGCTGTTGTCTTTTGTATATTTAATTAAGAAAAGAATGAAACAATCAGATGAAACTGAAAAAGAATAAAAGAGATAAATAAAAGGGGGGGTGCAGGCGAGCACACGTCAATCCAATTCAGCTGAAGGACAGAGATCATACACCAAAATGCATATGAAGCGTCTAACCAAGAAGGAAAGATGCTGTCACATACTTATAACCTCACAATACACAGACAGACATGTCAGAGTACAGAATCACCTTATAACAAAGATAGTCTGTCTCCAGCTAAGTTTCCCTGCCCAAGGCTGGAAACCCAGGGCAGACTGTTCCCCAGACTGCAGCTGTCTTTTCCCCTGATTACAAACAATTTGTCCTCCTGCTGTAACCAACCAAGATACCAATGTGCCTAAAACAGAGATGACCTAAAACAGAAATTATCTGAGTGTACAGAATTAAGACTGATTAACAGGAATCACACTAGACATATATATGGGACATAAAGAGAGAAATTTAAGTACGCTAAACCTATCTAGTAAGAAAGGAAAAGAGAAATTTTGCCCTTACAGGCTTTTCAAGCCTTACTGGACAGGTTGGTACAATCAAACATGTCAATTATGTCCGACGCCAGCCTAGAACTAGTTGTGCAGGTGGTGCGGAATCCCAGAGGAGGGGTTAAAAGGATGGCTGAAAAAACTCTAGAATGTGAAATCTTAAAAAAGAAAGCTCGTCACTTGTACGATGTAAACAATACAGAAAACCAGCTCTGCTTCACCATCAGTTTAGCCCATCTCATCGATCCTAAACTCACAGATAGTCAGGCCGCCCAGAGAGGCAGAGAGTTTCAACGCTGTGCTGGTTTGAGCGAGCAGACGTCTGTGGCCTTTAGCGACGTCAACAAATTTGAAAAGATTTTAAAACGCAAAATCATAGTGTTGTACAAATGCAATGAGAATCGAGTCCTGTCTCATTTTGAGACCAATTTCCCTAAAGCTTCTGACTCGCCTCTGTTCCTGTTGGTTCCTATGGTATAAAAAATCTTAAAGGTTTTCTAGGGACCCGACACGCCTGTCATTTTTGTTATAAGGGCTACAACAATCCTATTAAACACAGATGTGGCGGCCATTGCTCCATCTGCAACGACCAGGCTTGTACCCGTGATTCGTTGGATCCGGTCTTTTTCCATGACTGTAGCCGGACGTGTCGCACTCCTTCCTGTCTGTCTACACACAAAAAGCCTGGAGCAAGACCGGTGGCTGGAGGGTACGCCAGCAACTGTGAGTTAAATAAAAAATGCATGAAATGCTGTAAAATGTACTACGTCTCTATGACTAAAGATAGCAAACCACACAAATATCCTCCATGGATATTTAATCGTCGACCTCACGCCCGCCTGCCCAGAACAATACAGACTGAGGTCGGGTGTGCTTCCTCATCAGTGGCTGGTCATTTATATCCCCAAAACAAAGTAAGTCATCATGTCGACTCGGTTAAAAAGAAATGCTCCCTTACTAAAAGCTCTGTACCACGCCACGCCTCAGAAACGTAAAGACATTCTCACCCATTCCTCCCCCAACTTTCTCCAGGCTCTGTGCGAGATTGCTTTAAATCTTTTGAAAGGAAACATCCCTCTGTCTCCGACTCAATACAAAAAATACAAAAAAACAAAAGAAAGTTATCAGACTGCTGGCAGATAAAAAAACCCAGCCTAAAACGCAAACACCAGACTCTGAAGAAACAGTCGGGAGGTTTCATTTTGCCCCTGCTTACAGCCGCCATTCCTATGATTGGAGAGCTTCTAGGAGGAATCATTAGAAGAAATTAAAATGTCTCTGAGGACGGCACAGAAAATGTTTCTCGTCTCACCCCACCAATTAAGCCGTCTGACTCATTCGGAGTCGTCTGCAAGAATGAGAGCGATATTAAACGAGCCGGGATTGAGCCCGTACGAAAAAATAAAAAAATACAACACCCTACTGCAAAGATACCTCACGCTGATCAAGCAAGGGGGAAAAAAAGAACGTTGTTTTACATTGACTCTACCTCAAGACCCATAGACCGAAAACCCAGTGGCTCAGGCCGAGGCTCAGGCCCAGGATGACTCGAATGACGCGGTAAACAAGGTATTGAATAACCTTCCAGCACGAGACTGCAAGAACGCCGGGTACATCATGAAGAAATTAGCCGAGAGCGGCGACGGATGGACTCTGAAAGGGGAATTTGTTTACAAGGGCAAGATCGTGAAAGGGTCTCATATGATTGATTTATTTATCTTTTTCGGTCTCTTACAAAAAAGCCAGACCCCCGCCACCTAAAGGCTGGACGAGTTTCTTAAATACTTTGACGGAACTCAACGTCCCTTTATCCTGGGTAAATAACCCTCATGCTCGCGATCAATACCGTCATCTCAAAACGGACAGAACACAGATTGGACCTGAAGAAGAAGAATCTTCCAAAGACCAGACCGTAAAAAGGAAAATAGCGTTATCCCCGTGCTGGGTTACGCCGATGGAACAAGTCTCTCCCAAAGCACGGACTGTAACAAAGAAAATAACGTTATCCCCACGCTGGATTACGCCGGTGGAAGAACAAGTCTCTCCCGAAGCGTGGACCGTAAAAAAGAAAATAACGTTATCCCCATGTTGGATTACGCTGATGGAAGAAGAAAAAGTCTCTCCAGAAAGGAAAACTAGAACTCATAAAACAAGAAAATCTACGCTCTGGATCAACCTTCCCCCATAAATTTAACTTCAAGAGACAAGTCAATGTTTTTTGTCTTTTCTCAATAAATTGTTTATTACTCACATTCAGAGTCTACAGACATTTTTTTTGTTATTTATAAAAAGCAAAAGCAGAAAAATTAAAGGCTATAGACAATTTATTATCATTATTCTTTTAAAAAACAAAAAGCAGAAAAAAATTAAAAGGCTAAAGACAACTTTTAATGGTTTAAAAAACAAAAACAGAAAACATTTAAAGCGTACAAAGAGTACAGAATACACGCATCTCACAGGTTGTAACAATCTTTAAACATTTGTAAAGAACAAGCTCCGTGGTTAAAAGACTCGGAGTTTTAAATTCTGATACAACGTTGATATTTTTTCACAAAGTCGGACGCCTTAAGGTGGTTTTTTAACACATCATCTTGATACAAAGACAATACTCGTTCGACAATAGATAATCCGCATGCCCGGTGGCAGAGATAATATACGCAATGTTGACCACACATGGTGGACAGAGGGTGTTGAAGCTGACGGTTGTAGTAGAATACGCGACGAGTCCCGTTATGGTTTTCCAAAAACTGCAAGATGCTCGAGGGGTAATGAGGAAAATCCGGGGGGAATCCAAACGAGTCAAAAAAGGTCTTTTTTGTCCACTGTGACCTTTTTATACTTTTGTGATAGCTGTGGTTGTAGCTTTTTTTTGTCTTGTAAGACATCATATGTAAGGTATCGTCGGATGTTTTTAGCCGTAAAATATCTCCACATTCTAGTTTTTAGAGTGCGATTAAATCTTTCAATCACAGAAGTCTTTAGATCGCCGGCTGTGGCAAAATGTACGATACCGTGTTTCTTCATCAAAGCCTCAAAACTCTTGTTAAAAAACTCTTTACTGGCGTCCGTTTGCAGCTTTTCTGGCGTCTGACTGTCTTTTAAGACGGACTGCGGCGTTTTTTTTCTTCAAGACACGTACGTAAGCCTTTTTTGAAAATAAGTCTATGACCGTTAATAAATAATTAAACCCGTCATTATGTTCTGCCAAGGCTTGCATGTCACAAAGGTCGGCTTGAAATTGGTTTAAAGGCCTAGGGACAAACACTCTGTTTCTGGTAAAATGTGTTCTGGCAGGGTTATGCAGAGTATAGGCGTCCTGCTCCGATAAAAAAAATCTTTGACGTTTTCAAGTTTGACTTTCTTGCCCATTTCATCTCGCACAGCCGCATGTTCTATGTCTCCGAAGCTGCCTGGCGGGGTTGTAATACACTTTTTTCATGAAACGTTTCTCCGCCATCCGTCTTGCCTTCAGCAGTATCTGAGGTTTTACCGAAAAACACAGACGCGAGGGTGCTTCTTTATTCTGTTCTTTATTAATTCATCGTTTACAAATTTAAAAAAACAATACATTGTAAAGGGTATGCATTTTTTTAATTTTTTTATTACCAACCACAAGCGTAACACAAGATAGCATATGTTTTGAGTACAAGAGTAATATAGTATAGACCGCGATCTAGACCATTGTGAATAGCATAGTGTAATTTTTTCAATTCAATCGCAATATTCACAGACACATTGTTTTGCAGGTAAAAACACACCACGTCAACAAACAAGGCATACAGGATGAACAAATGGGAAACTTTTATATCGGCCATATCTTTACTCCATTCTGTCACAATTTTTCTACAGGTGTCTGACAAACAAGATTCACTTATACAGAGGGTGCGCTGTACAATCAGTTCCCAGAATGGAGCATGGGCTCGTACTTTAACAAAAATGTTTTCCAGTCGATTTCTGCATCTCTGATAAAACCGTCCATCTTGTTGTGTTTAAAAACTCTGTTTTTAATGGTCCGTTCCAAAAGATCTATTAACTGACAAACAACATCACAATCCTCCACACAGCTAATAAGTTTTATCCAGTAATTACCCATTTTATTGATCTTTGTCCCAACAGTCCTTCATCACTCGAAGCTGGCCTATTTTCACCACATCCTCCCCGATCAGGTTTTCATACATGTTGTGGATAGCATCGTAGATCTTCCTTGTTGATTTCAGTTCATGTAAAAGCGTCTCTGCGACTGTTTTGACTCTGACCTCGTCCGCTTGGATGTTGCGCATGCGCAACAGACATTGAATGGGACTTCCGGTAGTGAATGGCACGATTTGATTGGACGGGGCTTGCGTGGGACCTGTCAAAATTTTGACGAAAGGGTGTCCCTTTTTCTCTCTCTTCTCTCCTTTCTTTCCTCCTTCCTCTATACTTAGTTCTTGTTTTCTCTGTTTTCTCCTCATTCCCTCCCTTCTTTACTCCATTTCATTTTTCCTGTCTTTCTTGTTCTCCACTGTGTCTCACTCATTTCCTGGCTGTTCAGACCAGAAGCGAATTTCTCTGCGCCGGTCAACAAGCGATCCTGCTCCTCTGCTCTTTTCTTGGGCTGATCTTTTTTTCTGTTGTTATGTGCTGATCATACAACTCCCAGTGCTTCTCCACTTCTAGGATAAATGTTTTTTCTCACTCTCTGTTTAGACACAACTAACAAATATGTGGAATAAGTACAAATTTAAAAAACACAGTGGGGCAGTGTCACGCCTCGTCAAGTCTCTTGTTTATTTCCGTTTTTATTTTGAAAAGATTATTCACTGCTTACTAGATTATGATTTACTTCCTGTCATTGTTCTTTTCCCGCCAGTTTTGATTAGGTTCACCTGTGTTCCATTACTCACCTTTTCCTCATCAGTCTGCCTGTTTATATAGCCCGGTCATTCCTCTGCCTAGTTGCCAGATTGTCTTTGTACTCACCAGTCAAGCTTTCTTGCATTACCTCCATGTCTAGTCATTTATCGTTTTTGACCTCTGCCTGCCCCACGTCTGATTGGAATTCTTGCTTTGATGGTTTAGAACTTTGCTTGTATTTTTGACCTGTTTTTGCCTGCTCCTTCACTGTACGGTTGCCTCAATCTCAGGTTGAATTCTTTCAACCAGTGTTTGCCAGTAAAAGCCTTTTTTTGGAACTTTACCATTGTTTTGTGTGATCCTTGCACTTGAGTCTCAGTCTGGTGCTTTACAGGCAGGAAATCAAAAGGGCTGGCAAGCAGGATGCATATTCTATCATTTATCAGAATCAGATCATTTAAATCACATAGAAAAATCATATCGTTTATAATGTTTTTGTGACAGATTCGGTGGAGCTTTGTGTGCGTCCACCTCCTGTCTGAACCCAGCTCCATTCCTTCCTCCCTCCCTTCCTCCACATGAGATGAACAGTGGTTATCCAAAGATCGCACCGTCTCCAGAGCATATTGCATGAACCTACTGATGACGTGTTTTAATATTTGTTATTTTTATTCTCCATCAGTGCTGCTCAGAGTCCAACAACCCTGGAGTCTAAACTGGAGGCCCTGGAGTGCCACTTCACCTGGGATCTGGACGCCAGCAGGTCCAAGCTTTTACGTCTCAGGGACAAGCTGGAGGACATCTGTACCGAGGAGGGAAACAGCTGGCTGGGTCACATTTACAACCTGCGGGGGTTCATTCAGTACAAGCTGGGGTTCAACAACGATGCCCAGAGTTTGTTCAACAAGGCTGCAGAGGCCTTCTGCCAGATGAGAAACACCGATGAGGGTCCCTGGTTAGTGGTGAACTACTGGAACCAGGCTTGGCTGCACCACCACCTGGGAGACCAAGCAGAGAGTCAGGCTTACCTGTCAAAGGTCGACGCCCTGATGAGGAAATACCCATCTCCATCCCAGGACGAGCTCCATCCGGAGATCTACGCTGAAAAAGCCTGGACCCTGATGAAGTTCAACACAGACAAAAAAAAGCAACTGGCTGCAGATTACTTCCAGAGAGCCATCAGGATGCAGCCAGACATGGTGGAGTGGCGTACAAGCCAAGTCATAGCTGAATATTATAGGTCATTGAATACTTTTAAACACAGCAAGACGGGGTTGGAGGCTGACATCTTGGAGAAAATGAGAATCGCCAAGGAACAGGATCCAGAGAACTTGTACCTAGCTGTTCACTACCTTGAGCAATGTGCTAAGGAAGGAGAAAGAATTAAAGATGAAGCACGTGAGTTAGGCAGAAAGGTTTTCAGAAATCCCGTCAGCAGCTACAGCGGTATGAAAGCAGTGCTAAGGCTGTACAGAAACTATGTATCTGTTGATGAGGCCATTGATTTGGCAGAGGAGGCTCTGGAAAACCATCCAGATGAGCGTTATCTGAAGAGATGTGCTGCACTCTGCTACAAATGGATCATTTTTAACAGGGAAAGTCGCCCAAACCAACACATGATAGACAGAGCAATCAGTCTCCATAAGGAGGTGATTTCTCTTTACCCTCATTCTTCACTTGTGAAGAAAATAGACCTCGCAAATGTATATGCAAAGTCAAATCACGGCCAGGCTAAAGCTGAGCAGATATACCAGGAACTGCTAGAAAGTGATCTGGAACCTGCAGACAAACAGATGCTTTACAACAACTACGCAAACTATTTAAACTTCAATCGACAGGATCGCAACAGGTCAATAAGATATCACATGAAGGCGGCAGAGATACCGCAACAATCCTTCTTTCGTGAGAACAGCATCAGAACTCTGGAGAAGATTAAAAGCAGAAGCAGGAACCGAATGTGTAGAGAAATAGAGGAGTTTCTGGCAAACCTGCAAGAGCCATAGTGGTTTTAACAGCACTGGTTCTAAATCCAGAAGAATATGGAGGTATTCCATTACCTGAAAAAATCTGTACTTACTCAATTTGATTACATACACATTAGGAAAACTTGCAGAAAAGATTTGTAGAAATTGTGCAAAAGATAACTTCTTGAAATAAAGTTAAAATGGAAATGAGAAACTTAGTGAAGACCCACTGATCACGGCGACAGGAAGTAAAGTTTGAAGAAAAGTGCAGATTTACTTCACCCTGCAAGTGAATCCTCTGGTGGTGATCGTCATTGAAACGAATTGATTTTGCCAGTATAAGCGTTAGCATGATCGGGCCTTGAATTGGTCAGTATAACCAAAGTGCCTGTCAATGATCGATCAGCGTTTCATAAAGTTACAACATTTGAAGGACTCAGCTTTATTTCAACATTGGATAGGTGTGGGGCACTGGTGGACTCGGGCTATTGCTCCCCCCCGGTGACCCCGTGTTGGACAAAAGTGCCTTGTTGGATGACCCTATGGTAGATAAAACAAAAAGTGCCCTCTACGATGACCCAGTGTGCAAGAAAACGTGACGCAGTGCCCTCTGGGGTGCCCTTACATGCTAGGAAATGGTTTGGAACTGTTTCACCATAAATGCATCGCAAATTTCTACGCACTGGTGCCCTTTTTATTTTCATTGCCCCTGACCCTCAGCCAGCCCAAGTCCGCTACTGGTGTGGGGAGAGGGTGTTTCAGATACTGTTCGATCATTTGACAAGCACTTTGGTTGAAGCAGATTTACACCTTAAAGGCCCTGTCACACCAGTATTTAAAGCTGCGAAATCCTGCAGCAGAATCGCTTCGTTTCAAAGGAATTGCAGCGATCAGAGGATTCACTTACAGGGTTGAAGTAAATCCGCTAGAATCTTTCACATTGAGTTCAACTGTGTTGTGGCGTCAACCAATAGCAAGCCGTCTTGACAGAGCTGACCTTTGGGGAATTGGAGAGCTGAAGAGTCTAACATGGAGGAAGCTTTCGTAGCTTATTAGTTGTGTGTCACCATCCAGTTTTATTTAATCCCCTCTGCCAGAGTGTACAGTAAAGTGCTGCACAAAAGGCGGGTAGCAGACAGTAAAGAGACAGAAGTCAATGGTTCAAACACACCTTGTCAACTGTTATTGTCCCGTTAGCAACCAAGCAAGCTAGCTCGTTGGCTAGTTCCCTCTTCAATATCTGTTTACTAAATGAAATCATGTACATTACACAGCATGTTAGCGGTTAGCTCACCAGCTACAGTAGTTTACCAACCAGCCCCGTAAGTAGTCACTATATCACCAAGCTTCTACACCCAAATATTAAGCAAAGCTGTGTGGATAACTTCACTTTCACTTTCTGGCGTGATCGGCCTCAGTGGTTACCAGGTGTGGATAAATGTGTCCAGGGTTACGCAAACAAACAAGTGCTGCTTGGCACAAAATTACATAAACTGTTTTCTGTTGAGAGCGCGTCTTGCTAGCTTGGCAGCGTTAACTTAATGAAAGACAATGGCTGTTTTAAAATATCTAAAAACCTGTTATACATTTACACTGACAAACTGTCAGCAGTAGTGTTGACTTGATTTGCATGAAATAAATAACATCCACTGTGTTCAAATGTCATTACAATAATTAGTTGATTAGTTAAAATAGATTTTTCAGATGTTCTTTTTCTTAACTTGCATGTAACCATGGTGTTTCCTATATTGCTGTTTAATTTTTTTCCTTAGCACTGTATTTTCAGTTTATATAAGAACATAATACACTGTATGAAATTTGCTTTGCTGTATTTAGAGTAGTGAAATATAAATCTGTCTGATTTATGATGTAATAGCTAATTTGACGCATAACCTGAATATATATTATGCAACTGATTGTATGTATAGAAAGTATGTCAAGCTGTGTCTCAATTGTAACACAATACTAATACTATTAAATATACATTATGTACACTAGTGTTCATTGAGTTTTTTGTTTTGCTGGTTACAGTACTGGCAGTACTGCAGGGCGCTGATGGACGTTAATGAAACTACTACTTTTGAAAGCAACTGTCAGCATTAAATTTGGACATTTTGAGAGAAGCAAAACATTAGTTTAATCATCTATTTTGTGTTTTTCAAAAGGTCCCAGTAATACTTTATTTTAAGTCTGAGATTTCACAATAATTTCCTAATAAGTTTCATGGAAAGAACAGTTTAATTTGGCACCAATTATAGAGCAAAATGGTCAAAATGGTTTTCTTGAAAGACAAGCTTGATTTCAACCCAAGTAAAGATTAATTCATTATTTATTTATTTCTAAAAACTTTATTGGAGCCATATATGTTTAATTGTCTCCTTTCCCAACGACACATTTGACACTTTTGCATGTTCAGCTGTCCTGTTGGCCACATAGTGTAGCATGAAAACTGGATCAATAATGGCCATAATTATCTGAAAAGGGGGAGAATGATTAGATTTTTCTCTCAGAGGGTTTGAACCACAGAATGAGGCTGAAAGGCTGCAGACGGAGTGAGTGATTAGATACTGTAGTACATACACACTGCTGACACCTGAAGGCTTTACATCAGCTATAGGTCAGTGGTCCAACATCTAAAATTGAAATTACTTGCAAAATAAAATTCAAATTGCATACAAGATTTTAAAATGATCAAATATGAGCTATTGTGCGGTAAAGAAGTGTTATTTAAGTTAAACAGAACCCTGTCTATGTTAATTGTAACAGACAGTAACCTGGTTACACCAGTAGGTGGCAGCAGAGCGTCATAATGCAGGTGTCTCCAGGTAACCGCTGTCCCAGCTCTTCATAGTGACCAAACACAAACACATTACTGTGACACTCTGCAGACAGCCGCAGACTGCTCAAAGGTTCCACATATAGCCTACTAAATATATAAATGTGTTTACAATAATGCACGACACCTTAATATTTCCATTTTGTAAAAATACTGTATCTCTATACTTGACATATGATGTAAATTAGATGATGATTGCCTGATTAGGGGCATAAGGGTGACCAAACCATAGAGCCTCTAACTGGTGTGCACATTAAAACACAAGTGAGGGAGTTGGTAGATGGATGGATGGATGGATGATTTTGCTGTACAATAAACAAACATAGATCAATATACTGCCATGCCTACCATGACAAAAAGTACATAGACTACATTAATAATGCATCCACTACGGTTAAGAAGGAATCTTTCAAGCCTTCATCGAGATCCTATTTATAGGAAACACAAGTAAACAGGTTTCAACTTTATCTCACAGGTAAGTGTACTGACTGGATCCAACACAGCACCTGATCTTACTCAGAGGTATCAGGTCCAAAACAACACATCATGATCTGTCAGGAAATCAGATACACACATTAAACTGGGACGCAGACATAACGCAAAGGATATAAACAATTCAACTGAAACAAACTGGCAGAATAATGTGTGGTGTGTGAGTGTGATTTGCACCATATTCACTGCAGCAACTGTAACAAAAACTTGAGCGTGAGTTTCTTAATCTGTGATTCGCAGCAGAGGATTTGTGCACCTGCAATGAAGGATTTGAGAAGGTGTAACTGTTGTGTTCATGGGAGAGAAAGAAAAATCTACAAGTTTGTAAAGCGTTTTTCTCTGACTTCAAATTTACTGATACACATGTGTGACTATTTTCCACAACTACAAATTTAACTGTCACAGGTTGATAGAATCAGTTCCAACACGCTTACTGGTGTGGCAGCAAAGTCTCAGACAAGGGACTTGAACAGGACACACCCAGCCCTTATATAGCCCCCCCCTCCCTTCCCTAAACCTCTTCCCTGTGCACTGACAGGTAAACCTCTCCACCCACACCTGGTATCACAGAAGTCACATTCAAGCTTGAGATTCTTCAACAATTTGATGGGAAGGTGTGGCACCTTGGGTTTGAGTTTTTCACTCAGTGTGGCACCAAGTTATAGCTTCAAGACGAAGAAGAAAAAAACGTTTCTAACTTTAAATCAACTTCAGAGAAAAATGAAGTACAAAATCTGATGAGTCGTGTTTTTTTTAGTCTGACAGACAGATTTTTGGCTGTGTTTCCATCTCTGGGAAACGAAAGTTCTGCGTCGCTTTATTTGCGCAAATCTGCAGGCACTGCTCAAATGTCACCAGGAAGTCCAGTTTTTCCCGTTACTTTCTTCCACTTTCTCCCACATTGTCTCTCGTCTCTCTGAAGGTCCATAAAACAGCTGTTTGTCTTCGCTTCCACTCGGCCGCCCTGCAGCGAAACCGCGTCTGTCCTCGTCTCCAGGCTTTGAGCTGCTGCCCTCCTCTACGGTCCGCTTCGACCTCGGTGAGAACATTTAAAGCTGCTGCTCAACAGCATCACATCACTGAACCCAAAGAGAACTACTGAGTCGAGGAAACAGCTGAACGATGAGGTGAGCTGCTGCTTCTGTAAATAATGAGTATCATTATGATTCATTTAATCATTAATCAGTCTTTTTATTTTTTGCTCCTTTCCCTCCCTTCTTTCTTTTTGCTGATCGATAGTTTTGTGTCACACTGCCAGAGGTGGAAGAAGCAGCCTGCTCAGATCTTTTACTTAGTAAAAGTAGTAATACCACAGTGTATGGACTCTGTTAACAAGTAAAAGTCCTGCATTCAAAACTTTACTTAAGTAAAAGTATAAAGTATTAGCATTAAAATATACTTAAATAACCAAAAGTAAAAGTACTCATTATGCAGAATGACACATTTCAGAATAATATTATATAATTGGATTATAATTATTGTCTTCCTTCCTTCTTTCTTTTATTACTTCTTTCCTCATCCATTTCATTTCCTCCCTTCCTTACTCCATTTCACTCTTGTCTTCCTTGTTCTTGTCTGTCTCACTCCATTTGTTTCCTTTCTTTCCCTCCTTCCTTACTTGCCTCCTCCTTCCTTACCTCTTTCAGCCTTTTCTTATTACCTCATCCCCTTTTGTATTTTCCTTTCTTCCTTCTGTCCTCACCTCCTTCTTTTCCTCCTTGTTTCTTTCTTTCTTCAGAATCAGGTTTATTACCAAGTAATAAAAAATAAAAATAAACATAGTAAGAGAAAATTAAAAGAAAAAGCAAGTACTGCAAAGGTTAAGAATCATAAATATAAATTTCTTCATCCATTCCTTCCAAGATTCACTCTTTTTTTAATTTTACTTTTTTTTCATTACTGGTTCATTCATGTTTCCTTACTTTGTTGATTCCTTCCTTCCTTTGTCCTCCTCTGTTCCCTCTCAGTGTTTCCTTCCTTCTTTACCTACTTTCCTTTTCCTTTCTACCTTTAACCCTACTTTTTCTTTCCAACAGCCCTCATTATTCCCTTGCTCTCCATTCAATACTTCCTACTGCATTCCTTCCATCCTTCCTTATTTCCTTGCTGTTTATTCAGTGCTCCTTACTCCTTCACATGAAAGCTCATAGACAGCTCATGAAACACAGAGTCTACTGGTCCAACTTTACACAGCCATAAACCAGAGCATCCCGTCACTATGGATTGCTGTCTGGTGTGGAAACACACCTAAGCACACATCAAAGAAAATGGACACAATTATCACCAGAGCATCAAAGTTCATAGGCTGCATCTCTCCACACTGGACTTCATATACACACAACGCACCGTCTCCAGAGCATATTGCATAAACCTACTGATGACGTGTTTTAATATTTGTTATTTTTATTCTCCATCAGTGCTGCTCAGAGTCCAACAACCCTGGAGTCTAAACTGGAGGCCCTGGAGTGCCACTTCACCTGGGATCTGGACCCCGGCAGGTCCAAGCTTTTACGTCTCAGTGACAAGCTGGCGGACATCGGTACTGAGGAGGGAAACAGCTGGCTGGGTCACATTTACAACCTGCGTGGGTTCATTCAATACAAGCTGGGGTTCAACAAAGACGCCCAGAGTTTGTTCAACAAGGCTGCAGAGGCCTTCTGCCAGATGAGAAACACCGATGAGGGTCCCTGGTTAGTGGTGAACTACTGGAACCAGGCTTGGCTGCACCACCACCTGGGAGACCAAGCAGAGAGTCAGGCTTACCTGTCAAAGGTCGACACCCTGATGAAGAAATACCCATCTCCATCCCAGGATGAGCTCCATCCGGAGATCTACGCTGAAAAAGCCTGGACCCTGATGAAGTTCGGTGCAGACAAAAAGCAACTGGCTGCAGATTACTTCCAGAGAGCCATCAGGATGCAGCCAGACATGGTGGAGTGGAACACCAGCCATGTCTTAGGGTTAGTGAGAGCTTTTAAGCACAGCAAGACGGGGCTGGAGGCTGACATCTTGGAGAAAATGAGAATCGCCAAGGAACAGGATCCAGAGAACTTGTACCTAGCTGTTCACTACCTTGAGCAATGTGCTAAGAAAGGAGAAAGAATTGAAGATGAAGCACGTGAGTTAGGCAGAAAGGTTTTGAGAAATCCCGTCAGTAGTGACAGCGGTATGAAAGCAGTGCTAAGGGTTTACAGAAACTATGTATCTGTTGATGAGGCCATTGATTTGGCAGAGGAGGCTCTGGAAAACCATCCAGATGAGCGTTATCTGAAGAGATGTGCTGCACTCTGCTACAAATGGATCATTTTTAACAGGGAAAGTCGCCCAAACCAACGCATGATAGACAGAGCAATCAGTCTCCATGAGGAGGTGATTTCTCTTTACCCTCATTCTTCACTTGTGAAGAAAATAGACCTCGCAAATGTATATGCAAAGTCAAATCACGGCCAGGCTAAAGCTGAGCAGATATACCAGGAACTGCTAGAAAGTGATCTGGAACCTGCAGACAAACAGATGCTTTACAACAACTACGCAAAATATTTACACTTCGATCGACAGGATCGCAACAGGTCAATAAGATATCACATGAAGGCGGCAGAGATACCGCAACAATCCTCCTTTCGTGAGAACAGCATCACAACTCTGGAGAAGATTAAAAGCAGAAGCAGGAACCGAATGTGTAGAGAAATAGAGGAGTTTCTGGCAAACCTGCAAGAGCCATAGTGGTTTTAACAGCACTGGTTCTAAATCCAGAAGAATATGGAGGTATTCCATTACCTGAAAAAAATCTGTACTTACTTAATTTGATTACATACACATTAGGAAAACTTGCAGAAAAGATTTGGCGTTAAAATGGAAATGAGGAACTCACAGTGAAGACCCACTGATCGCAGCATGCCAGGAAGTAAAGTTTGGCCGTATTTGATGCGAATAATTAGTGCAGATTTACTTCACCCTGCAAGTGAATCCTCTGATGGTGATTCCATTGAAACTAACTGATTTTGCCAGTATAAATGTTAGCATGATCGGGCCTTAAATTGGTTAATATGCTTCAACCTCACGTTCTAAAAACAACTGTAGGAAAAGTGCTCTCTTGGATGCCCCTGTGGTAGATAAAACAAAACGTTCCCTCTACGGTGGCCAAATATGCAATAAAACGTGATGCAGTGCCCTCTAAAAATTTTACCCAGAATTTAAATTAAAAGGGAAAATAGAAATTTTTAAGAAAAAAATGGCAAATAAACTATTATCCTCCATACATAAAGGACCGGTCTTAGGTGTTTTGTATGTTACTGTATAATACATCAACTTATTAAATTTAGACAGCTATCTGCTTAGAGTCCGGGCCCCTATTCTCAAGCTGCAGATTATCAGTGTGTCTCATTTCACATATTGTTATGTCTTGTATGATTGTACTTGTATTTTAACTGTTTTGTGAATAAACTGAACTAAAACCATATCCATGTTTCTTTCTGTTGGTCAGGTGGTCCAGAAGGCAGCAACACCCTACTTGTATTTGGAGTAGTGAAATATAAAACTCTGATTGATAATGTAATAGCTAATTTGATGCATAACCTGAATATTATACTATAAAATATACATTATGTACACTAAGAAGTGTTCTTTGAGTTTTTTGTTTTGCTGCTTACAGTACTGGCAGTACTGCAGGGCGCTGATGGACGTTAATGAAACTACTACTTTTAAAATCTACTGGCGACATTACATTTGGAAACTTTGAGAAAAGCAAAACGTTTGATTAAACATTTATTTAGTGTTTTCCAAAAATTCCCTCCAACACTTTAAGTCTGAGATTTCAGAATAATTTCTTAATAGGTTTCATGGAAATAACTGTTTAATTTGGAACCAATTATAGAAGAGATAGTAATTTCCTTGACAGAAAAGCTTGTAATGTATAGTGTAGCATGAATATATAGTATAATAATGTATAGTGTAGCATGAATATATAGTATAATAATGTATAGTGTAGCATGAAAACTGGAATACAGTAGTAATATTTTTAACGTGTTAAATAAAATTCAGGAGCATCAATCATGAGTTGTGGGTCCTCGTTGCCCTCAGGAATCAATCAAACCTCCAAAAACTCGACTAATGAATCAGGGTCTTTATTTCTATGACAAATGTCAGGTTCTTAACTTACAGAAACACATTTTCTACATTTACACAGATCCAAACGTTATCAATAATGAAAACCTGAGGGCTTATCGTACAGGCAGGTCAGTGGTCCAACATGTAAAATTGAAATTACTTGCAAAGTCAAATTTAAAAAAACTCAAATTACATACAAGATTTAGAGGTGAGATCTCCGACAGTTCGGAGGTAAAAAAAAAAGAAAAAGAAAAGACGTAAAAGTAAAATCACTCGTTTCCTCTTCGACTCTTCTTGTGACTCTTTTTCGAACTCCTGTGATGTGAAAGAAACAAAATGATGTTGAATGGAAATAATTCATCTCATTACTAATAATAAATCACACTGGAGATATCTGCAAACAGGAAGGTAAAAGTCCCTGTTCATTTCACTTCGCATTATTGTGAAACAGTGACGACTGGGCGTCTCAAACCTCTCAACACTGTTCTGCTGAGGAAGATCATGTGATACAATCGAAAGTTCCAGAACAGCTACTGAATTGACTTTGAGTGAGATTGTTTTGAATTGAAGAATTTTTTTTTTTACTGAGTGCTGAGAAAACATGAAAATTTGAATATTTAAAATTCAAACTCCAGCTGCTGATGAAGATCATGTGTTACAATAAAAAGCTCCAGAAAACTACTGTACAGACTTTGTGGTGAGATTGGTTTGTCAGCTGTTTAGGTACAGACTAAAATGTATCTGCGGCACTGAAAGTACTGAAAGTTGTCTTTGATTTGTAAACTTAATGACTTCTTCTTTGAGCACATAGTTCCTGATTTAAATGAGTTAAAGAATGTATTTTAGGACAAGTAACGAGTCGCTTGTTGTGATAAACGAAAAAAGGGTTTTGCAGAAAAACATGTTTATTACATGATATGAAACAAAAAAGACAGTATTGGTGTTGAAACTCAGGTCTGATATCCAGCGATATCCAGCCCCACATATGCAGATAAACATGACAGCATGTTTGAAAAATCTCAATAATTATGCGAGTAGAGTCAAAATGTTTTAGTAACAATAACAGCAGCATCGCTGACTCACCTCTCTGGGGACTTTGAGTGGCTGCGATGTCTGTGGCTTCTGTGGTGACCTGGTTCAAAATAAGAATCCAACAACTATCTATCACAATCATCTAACACGGCAAGGAATTATTTTCTTCCATTTTGAATTCAAATAAAAAGAAAACAGCAGACTTTGATCAGAACACAAAAACTAAAATGAATTATACATCCATAAAGATTGTGTTCAGAGATTCTCTGAAGATGAGGTAAAGGCTGACTTCACTTGAAAACAGGGTTTGTTTTGTGTCCATTGATGAACTACACTGAGTATAAACTCCTGTATTAGATACCCATGAATCATTAATATTCTTTGGTTTATTATCCTGCATGGAACTGTTTGTTTGGGCGTTTCTGTCGTACAATTTATAGTCTAATTAAGAAGGCAGGGTTGTATCTAACTAACTCCCCGTATACATTTCCGTTCTTTACCTGGGGATTTGGAGCGGTGGCGTCTGTCTCTGGACCGGCTGCGATGGCGGCGGGGGCTCTTGCTGCGATGGCGGTCTCTCCGGGGCGATGGGCTGAGTGCATACGACAAAAGACATCAATGAGAATAAGCTAAGTATTACATTTAAAAGGTGACAAAGGATTTCAGTCAATAGCAAATATACCTTCGCCTCTTTGGAGATCTGCTCCTCCTGAAAAATAAAAATATACCCACAAAGGATTTGATTTAGAACTGAATTCACAATTTATAGTCACTTTACACAAATATACATTTCGCTGTGGAAAATGTCTTATTGTGTCCTCTTCGCATATGACATACATTGGAGAAATATCAATTATTAATTCCTTGGTAAATTGAAGGTTAATTAAAACACAAACCGTCGGGGTGAGCGACTGCGCCTGTAACGAGGTGACGGAGATCGACGAGGTCTGTCGTTGTCACGGTAACTGCGTCTGTGGGGTTCAGGGGTCTGGAGTCTCTCTGGCTGCAGGCGGAAAAACACAAACAGCATTTTAAAAGCTGACCCTGTTTTGTAAAAGGAGTTAGCCGACGATGATTCTTTAAGTCTACAGAGTAAATATTCTAAAGTTTTCTCTTCCCTTTGTATTCGGATTTTAAACTATCATTTGAACGTGGAAAAAATGTTACATTCAATCTTTAACAATGTGACCAAATTTAAAATTCAAACTGTAACAATCACTACAATGTCTTGCACTCCTTTATGAAACGGTGTTAATAAATTGAGTCCGGTGAAAGACTGTCTGGGATTCTTTGGCTCTTTTCACTGTGTATACGGGATATAATTCATTATGCTCGATCAGGACTAGTTTGTAAGACGTGTTGTCGGAAATGTTTAGGATTAGGCTACGTTGACTGCATTCAAACACATTTCAACAATTTCTGTTTCAGTTCTCATTAATTTGAACTTGATTTTCTTGAAAATGGGACAGCCCCGATGTACCTCAGTGCCTGACAGAACGACAGAAGCATGTACAGTCTCTCTGCCTGTTCCAGAATCAGTTCAGTTCAGGATCAGTTGGGCAGGAAGTTTAATGTGAAATTATAATTATACAACCAGCTTAAAGGGAATAATTGATTGACATTAGCTGAGAACACTAGTAAACTTCACAGCAAACCAGTTTTCACATGGCGCTCCACAAGCTCATTTAAATGTTATTACCTTCTCTTCCTCCTCATCTTCTTCTTCGCTGCTCTCCACCTCATCCAGGTCTTCCTCCAGGGCGCTGATTCGTGGGTCTAACATCTCAGCCTCCTCAAGGACGTGTCTCTTCTGTAACACACACACACATTAGTGGTGTAGGCACCTGAATCAAGCTGTGTGTGAACAGACATGATGTAAATGTACCTGAAGCCGGGGCAGAATGATGTCACACATCCTCTCTGCATGAAGAAGCTCGTCGATAAACTCGTCCACGTGCATCAACTCAAACTCTGAAAAGAAAAAAGATGAAGAACAGAAGCAACCTGAAATGATCTCGTCACAAATCCACAACATAATCAGGGACTCAGCAGAGCTCAGACGACGTCTGTAAACGCCTGTGACTGAACACCGATGATCAAAGTTGTGCAACAGCAGAATAATTGAGAAACATTAACTCCAAATGTGTTTATTACAAACGACAGAGCGCTCACTATAATCGTAAATCTTAAGCCTGTTCAGTCTGTAGGCCAATCACAGGGCTTTATTCCAAAAACCTGCTGGGAAATATTTGTGTGGCTCTTCTGTATTTGGATAAGGAAGAGCTCCACAGTGTGAAACCACATTGTCTTGTTTTCTAGTTATGCATGTGCAAATGAACAAGACACAACATGTACATCAGAATCAACTTGGGACTTGTTGGAAGGTGCGATTGTTTCTCCTTCGCTGGAGGTAGGCCAGCAGTTTTTCCCTGCTTCAACATTTTGTGGTGAGACAGGCTCAACACAGACCAGGACATATCCGTTCATCTGACTCAACAAGCGACTTTCCAAAATACTATTTCTTTAAAGACCACGGGATACAATGTACAGAGCACCCAGATGATAACTGTTCTGTTCGGCTTGAAAACAGACTAACAGGGGACAATGTGGCACGGCCCAAACTGATCATTCAAACTCACCTCCATTTCTGTTCTGACTCTTGATTTTTCTGTAATCGTTGTACAGCGGCTCCAGGTATTTGTAGCAATCCACTGCAGTGCCCGTTAACCTCATGTACATGGCTCCAAGTAAACGAACATATCTAATAAAACAAAGGGAGAGCATGGTAAGAT
>SEMN01001724.1:0-31068 GCA_005408345.1 Macquaria australasica
TTTTTACCTCTGCTCTCTGGTTACATTTAAATACAGTACTAACAACATCAGGTCACAGGACATTTTAAAATTAGCTGTACCTCTTGTTTACACTGAATTTGGAAAAAGTGGGTTGAAACACTATGCTGCATACAAATGGAATGAGCTCAAAACAAATATGAAGTTACATTCTCTTACTTCACTTGAACACTTTAAAAAAAAGGTTGTACTCATGTATTTCAATCATGCTTGTAATTGCTTTTCTTAAATTGTGAAAATGCATAATGTGTCTGTGAATTTCTGTGTCTGTCTACTCTTAAATGCTATATTTTTTTGTAGACAGGTCTCTTTTGAAAGAGATTCTGATCTCAATGAGACTCAGTTTAAAGTAAAGGATTAAATAAAAAATATGAGAAATTATTATGCATGAACTCGGTGCAGACATGGTGACACACAAGGCTTCGGAATGATGATGTGATCATTATTTTTTTCTTAAAATTAAAAAAAAACAAAAACAAACAAAAAACAAAACAGAGTGCTTATCTCTTGATTGGTCACAGGAAGGTAACAGACCTTCGCTCTTCAAAGCAATGAGACAGTAGAAGTGACAGCGTTTCCTGGCCTGACTTCACCTCCCCAATTAGCATCCTAGTGCAAAGAATCAAACTACCATATGCCACATCACTTCAATGGCATGCACTGAGACATGCATTCATTGCATCTCTCTTCTCTTAAAATCCAAGACATAGAAAATATTTGTTTCTAGAGAGTTTTTCTTAATTAAATGTCATTTACATTCATTTGACACATTCAGAAGTGTAAAATTGTTATTGTATTGTTGAGGTAAAAAAAAAAAATCCACTTTGATACAGTTTATGGATAATACCAGATTGTCACTTGTATTTTTCATATTTTACCAGCATAATAATCTTAATTGTATTTACTCCTAATCGTTATAACAGTCATAGGTAACAGGTAACCAAGAATGTTCTCCTAAAACTATCACTGAATACTAAATATTCACTAAGAAATATCAACTGGAAATTAACATCAAATTGGAAACTGATGAAAATATGTTATACAAAAGGGCTTTTGGTGATGAGACTCCCATTAACACGTGGCATCTTCCTCAAATGCACACCCATGAAGATCGTAAAGGGTTGCCTGAATGAGTTCGGATGTGGCTGATAGTGACAAGCCAGGTGGATGATGAAATCTCCTCGGGTTGAATCTCCTGTGACGATCTGATGGTCATGGTGTTGATGTGGGGAGGTGGAGGGTTTGTCTATAAGACAGAGTGACAGGATCGCACGGATTTTTCAAAGTTCAGCACCATGAATTCATCTTAGCCCTCCAGTCCATTTTACTCCATCTGTTGCTACATCAACTGTGAGTCAACCCAGTGACCATTATGCTGTCGACTATAATGATGCTATCAGACTAACATCATGATGACAGGAGAAGTCAGAACTTTCTGCATATAAACTATATCCCCAGATGACATGTGCTAGTTTGAGTCCCAGTGCCAGGAACTCCCCTTTTGTTTTACCTGTTCTGTGGAAAATTATCATAGCATTGACATAAGACTTCATGTGAGAAGTGACTTTGCATCCAGGCTGAGGCTTTGAATAGATTTTGTAACTCCTCTCTCACATGAGTTTAATTCTTTGTTGTGCTTGTACTTTCACAACTACTATATTCAGTCCATTAGTCAGTTCAAAAGATATTCTCAATAGTGTGTCATGTACACGGAACAGTTGCACAACTTAATTTCGCCTCGAGTAGATCTTATGATAGTTGCGTTTTTTTACTGGAATGAGTTGATTTCACCACAAAAAAGAAAAAAAAATCACTGTTTTAAATCCTGTGCCGTGTCTCAAATCACATACTTCTGTATTTACACTTAATATTTTGAGTGCATAAATGCGTTCACACTGACAGATATGGCAAAATGCAGTGTACTGCGAGTACCCGGATGATGTACTCATAACGGTCAGAAAGTTGAGTGTGAAACGCTGCACACTTTCCACCCTTAACGGTAGCCATCTTGGCTACGTAGCGGAAGGGGAGGACCACCGATGTATGACAATGCCGGCCCTGGTTGTGATTGTTACAGCTAAAAGTAAAAGCACATTCATTTTTTATTAATTTTAAAATTAAAAAAAAAAGTTTCGCCATTGAAAAGAGGAAGACACAGTCAAAGGTTGCGATCAAAAGTCAAAAGTCATTTCCAGTAAGCACACAACAGCCGTATTCGATTTGAGACAAAATTAATGCACTACACAAGTCAGTACATGGTATACTGCATGCAAGTATACTAACGGAAGTACACGAATTGAGACACAGCACTAGTGTGTCCAGGTTTGGCAGAGAACAGAGGGAAAGTGGCAGGTATATATGCTGCGGAGCTGATTAGGAGATTGGGAACAGGTGTGCAGGTGGGTGTGGGAGTCAGGTGATGATTGAAGATGGGAAACACTTGAGGACTACTGCAGAAATGTAGACTGTGAAATGACATGGAGAGCGAGTGACTGGCAAACTGACAACAGAAACAAATGACGCAAAAATCCCTAGTGGACATGTACAGTTATGAATACTCAACAAATGACAGCTTGATTGGGGGAGCTAAGTTACTGAACACACTGCCAGCATGACTGAAATTAGACGGGTAAGGGATTCACAATGTCACCTTTGGTTAATATTTGGTTTATTGCCCAGCCATATCTAGCAGTCTGCTCTCCAGTAACTCATCATCATCGACTGTATTGTACAGTCCTCAAATCAGAGTAATTCAGGAACTACTTATTAGCATGAACCTTTTTGCAGTATCATAATATACGGAAGAAACATTAAAATTGAATTTCCAAATTAATTGTACTATGCCATATTTGCCTCAAATAATTAAAACAACGTTCAAGTTAATTTGCAGCCTCTATCTCACACAACAGCAGTGTGTTTCCAACTTTAGATGTGAGCAGTTTTGTTTAAATATTACATAATGGAGTTGTGAATTGATTACAAATACACTTACATTTAGATGTTTTATACTGTTAGAACTAAAAAGCAATTAATTGGAAAATTGCTTAGAGTGTAATCACCCTAACTAGACACCTGTAGCAGACAACATATTAGCATTGTCTGCATTTCTTACTGATTGACCTTCCCAGTGCACCTGCCTTTAATCAAACACTAATTAACACTCTGATTCTGATTAGCATCTGAGAGCTGGCCAATTAAATGGTTGTAGAATACAGAGAAAATGCAAGATTAGTATGAGGAATGAAAGACTGTATTACAGAGAATGAACTTTTAGTATAATTGAACATATAGAAACTACGATGAACTCTTGTTACAAACACATAGTGCTTTAACAACCAAGACAAATATGTTGTATGTAGTATGTTTGCCACAGATGTCTAATGAAGGTAATCAAAATTAAGTTTTTTTTAGCCACACTAGCAGCTCTGTGAGGCTGTATCGCTCATTAAGCACTAGACAACTAAATCTCTGGATGGATTTTTAAAAGTTTTGTTGCATGTCGTTCCACATCTCCTGCCCCCTCATTTCCTGTCACCTCTCTGCTATCAAAATCTGTAATAGAGGGAAAAAATGCCCCCCAAAACACACAATAAATCAGAAAGGTTTATCCTCTATACTGTATATCAGACATTTAAGGACATGTCAGACTCAGTTCAACTGTACTTTGAGCTGAATGTTGGGGTAGCTAACGTTAGCACGAAGCATTAGCGTGGGTTGAGGGCCTGAGTTGGACTGCACCATGCCATCCCATCAGCTAAAAGTGTATGGGAACTGCCAAGCAAAACCAAACACAAGTGACCATGTGTCTAGTCATGAGAGTGAGGCACATTTATACAGAGTCTGCTCTGGTTTGTAGGCTGCCTGGCACCTCTTCTCCTGTAAATCCTGGTTTTTCTTATTTTAGTTGAAACTGGATCTTGGTGTCCTTATAACCCACTGTTGACTTGTGCAGGGTGGTAAAATCAAACGCCCTGTTTAGAGAAAGAACTGACAGGTTCTGACTCTGAGACAGGATGGACATCTACAGTATCTGAAACATACATGTTGAATTAAACACTACAAAGTAGATATCAGACAAAAGTCACACTGCATCTAAAAACATGTGGATCATGTCTGTGTGTTCAGATTTGACTGAGTTATGACTCTGAGAAGGAGTGCAATTTTTGAAGCAAATTGCTGCAATCAGGCGCATAGGGTTTTAAAAGTACATTAATTGCCTGCAGCTGCTGACCAAACTACAATAACTAACTTCCCGTTGTTTTTAGACACCTGTCCCTTTCACCTCATGCAATATCTTTGTCTGTAAACATGTACATGTATAGGCGCATACACTTGCACTGTCATGCATAGACCCTCCTACTGAAAATACATTCCTGTGCGAATGGAAAGCAGTCTGCTACGTGCTCAGGTATTAATCGCTTTATTTTCATACCGACACAGACTCCATGTTCCGCTCACCTTAAAACAAAAGTACTTTTAGCAGATTAGAGATCAAGACAGATAAGCAACCACAAGTATGACCTCAGCCAAACCTAAAATGTCTCAATTGATTTCGAGCCCAGGTGTTTGAGCGCCGGTGATGAATTACCTCAACAGCCTTAACATCAGGCCATCCTCTTCACACTAGCCACTCCAATCACTGGGCTTTCACTCTCAAGGAGCGGTGGGATGGTCTCCTAGATCCGGGCTAACAGCATACTCCTCAAAAAAACAGGGCAGGCTTTCAGAGCAGAGGTTCCTGGATGACTAAGCTGTGACAAAAATCAGTGCCCCACGTAGGGCGCCAACTGGAGGGTGCAGAGAAACCCTCTGCTGGCTGTTAAGTGCTCTCTATAGAGAAGGAGCAAGGGTAGATCTCAACTCCAGGGCGCTGATGTGCCTGGAGCCCCGCTGGTTTTCGGTCCTGAACTCTAATTGGTATGCAGGTGATGCATGAGCTGAACATTACAGGGAATGGGTTAGGTTGATACGTGTGTGTGTGGGGGGGGGTACAGAGGAGAGAACATTGTTCAGTCATACCCCAGCACATGTAGAAAGACAGCAACGGGGAGCCTGAAAGTCTGTGAGGGAAATCAAAGAATAAAAGAAATAGCAGAAAGTCTGTTAGACTGTCGAGGTGAGAGAGGGAGGGGATGAGAAATGCATTTGCTTTTCTATTGTACAGTGCATAACTTTAAAAAGCCAGGCAGAAAGGGGCAGCTTCTCACATTTGGACTGGCACTTTAACAATTCAACATGTCAGGTTATTGTGGTTACTTTGAGTGAGGCTCATGCATACGATATTATATGAGTAAAGCAGTACTACCTGTTTTGTATGTAAAATGTTTCTCTGGAATCATCACCAGTACACCAAATAATGATTAACATTGTACTGTTCTAAGATAAGATAAGATAAGATAAGATAAGATAAGCCTTTATTGTCCCACAGCGGGGAAATTTTAGCGTTGCAGCAGCCAGCAAAAGTGTCATATATAGAAATACAATAAAATAAATAGAAAAATAGTCCTATACACAGTATAGACAGAAATAAATAATAGAGTGACTGAGTGCAGTTGTAAGTATGAACAAATAGATAAGATAAAAATATTGCACATATATAATATACATGTATATGAAAAATATTTCACAGCAACATATGAAGTAGATAACATCATGAATACAATATATGATGATATATCTGCCATGAACTACATGTATGTACATGCTCATAGTTAAAGGAATAGTTTGATATTTTGAGAAATATGCTTATTCACTTTGTTTCCTAGGATAAGATGAAAAGATTGATACCACTGTCATGTCTGTGCGTTAACCAAGGAGCTAGAGCCAGGCGGCGAGTAGCCTAGCTTAGCAGAAAGACTGGAAGCAGGGGGTAAATGTTAGCATGGCTTTTCCCAAAATTTAAAAACCTGCTTAGCTCTTCTAAAGCTCACTAACTGACACAATGCGTGTGTTATGATTAGGGTTGTTCCCCTCCACCTTCCCTATGTTCTCCTGGTTTTCCTCCTCCCTGTGTACCTGTTTGTCTTGTCTTGTGTTCTATGTGTTGTACGTCTATGCCTGGGCAGAGCCGGCAGACTCCCTTCCCACCAATCCTCGGAGCAGCTGCGGCTCGTCAGCCTCAGCCAGCCCTGTCCACTCTCCAGCTCGGTCCACCCGTCTGGCCTTGTCCCGCTCCACCAGGACTTCCCCTGACTACAGCCTTTCCCTGGCTAGCGTGACCGCTTTGCCCTCGTTTGTTTTCATGTTCTGCTTCTGGGGTCCTCTTGCCTAGTTTTAACTGTGTGTGTGTGTGTGTGTGTGTGTGTGTTTAATCTACACAAACAGCAATGTAAATGTAAAAAACTAAAAAGGTAGGTGCTGTAACAGCTGAGTTGCCAGGCCATCTGTGAAAATTAAGATTTTTTTCCCTTTGGAGAAAGCCAGGCCAGCTATTTCTTTATGCTACGCTATGCTAATAACCTCCTGGCTCCACCTTCATACGTAATGCACAGATATGAGAGTGGTCTAAAGGTGTGCTCAGACAGATTGCAGGGTGGAGGATGGGCTGCATTCATTTTTTTAACAATTTGCCTCTCATTCATCTATCCTGGTCATCAAGAGTAATTTGGTTCTTGCCCACTTGCCTGGATTAGTGATTAGTGGATGACCCGCTCTACCTCCTAACCAACATAATGACTTTCACACGGTGACGTCAATGCATTAGTAATCAAAACCTAGGTCGACTGCTTGGAAGGCAGTTCTTTTTTTTCCCTCATGTTTCAACATGAGGAAAAAGTGTGGTTGTCCCAAGGCCTAATGAATCCACGGTTGGATGAATCCATAAACATACAAAGATGAGAGGGAAAAGGAAAAGGCAGAAAGAAGTTCCTGGAGAGTTCTGAGATCAGTCAGAGGCTGAGCTGAACACGCACTCTAGCAAACACATGTTCAAGTACCTACATTGCTAGCTAGCTTACAGCTAACGTCTGTGCAGTCGTTACACTGACAGACCAGAGGTAAGATTCGCACAAATAACACAAGGTGAAAATTGGCTTTGTTGTCTGTTTGAACACACCATAATGCAAATTTTCTATTCCACATTGTATGAGAATTACATTAATGTAAGTGCCATTCATTTTGTCTTATATTGTCAGTTATCAGTGTCTCTGCATTCTAGCTTTCCATTGCTGATAATGCCTCATTAAATTTATAGCTGTATTTGGAGTTTGATTACAGAAAACGGTATGATATGGTTGTAACTCTAATGCAATGGAATGACCATGTTACTGGCTGTATTTAAAAAGTGAATGTGGCAAAGAAATGAGGGACTAGTTTCTTCATATGACATTTTGAGGCCCTCAAGCAACAGATGGTCTCTGATATTTGTCTGTGGAAAGGGAGAGTAGTGGGAGGAAATATGTGCAATTACACACACAATGCAATATAATTCCTCTTTCACTTTTGAATACTACCCGCGCTCCACGGGAGCGTTGGTTACCTGATGTAAGTAGGCCATGTGAATTGCGGTGGCTGCTTCCTGGTTTGGGTATTTTTACTCTGTACACACAGTTACACAGTGCAAAGTATCCAAATGTCAACTTGGGCTGTTCCGGTTTGGACAGAAATGAAGGGATGGATCAAACGGAGGGGCTGAATGATGCACCTGGCCCATTGGTCTGTGCAGACACAGATGTGCCCCAAATACCTAATGCAGACCATTCCAGCATCACATTATCCAGAAACTGTCCACAGTTTGGGGTTGCTGTCAAGGTTTTTTTCCTCTCCTTTTTTCACATTCATCCCTGTCTCACACACTGACAAACCTAAAAACACATACTTAACTGACACTCATACAACCACACATTATGACCAACTGTCACACCCACGCAGGCTCCAGTTCTAAAAAGTATTGCAATTACCTGCCATCAGGATTGCCTCTAAGCAGACCAGGACCTTCAGGAAGTGAGCTCTGTCTGAAAAGCAAAGCCACACCTGGCTGAGCTTGGAACTCGCTGTGAGTCCACATTTTATTAACTGCTGGTTTCAAGATGGCCTCCTGATGAGTGGGGTCTTCCCCTATCTGGAGGGCCAGTGTTTGATTGTCAATGTATTTGTGCCTATGGAGCAGCACCAGCTGGTTGTCCCTGCAAACCAACTAGGCCCTGGAAAGAGAATTCCTTGCTTTGGATACCATACATTGTCCGTAGGTTTAGATATTGAAAGCTGAATAAAACTCCTACACGCAGTCTCAGTGCTGATTTATGCAATATTTCATATGATGTTTCAGTCTAACCTACCTTCATAAGGTATATGGGAAAAGTTCCATATATTTAGATGATAAATAGTGATGTGATGTGGAAACTTGAAACCTCCAGTACACATACTCTGAGAATGGACTTTTCAGTGAAGTAGGAGCCAGGATTAAACACACTCATCACTGGGGTGGTTGTGATCTGCTTGACTGAGTCAATCTACTCTCAGACTGGACCAATCAGAGCAGAGCTGGATAACACTGTCTGATACTCCTATACAGAGGACAAAACATGCCTAATAATAGAAAAATTTAATACCGCAGACAAGAACAATTAGTGCATGGCAAGAATTTCCAACCCACCTCTAAAAAAAGTCTTCCAATTAGTCAGTTGAATAGAATATGCTGCATTTGTAGCTCAGATGAGTTTTATAATAAACAGTGTTGACATGGTGGAAAGATTTAGGGTTAGGCAGTATGAGGAAGGCTGGATCCAAAGTGCAGTTGAGATTTAGTAATGTAACTCAAAGTGAATGTCTCAACAAGAGAGTGGTCGATTCAGTTGTTAAATATAGTGTATATATCAAATTATCTCACTTAGATTTTGATCTTCAATCTTTTTTGTGAGTTTTTACAGTTGGAACAAACACATTTTCGTGTACGATTAACAGATCTTGCTCTTCTTGTACAGATTTTGATATGAATATGTTTTGATCGTCTCTCTCAGGAGTTAATATCTGTTGATGTGTGCCCCCTTTTTTATTCATTATTTTGTTTATTTACCTGTTGTGGGTAGCAATCCAGATTTTGGTCCATTGCTAGTTTTGACTTGCTTTTGGATTAGAAATATATATTATTATTTTTTAGTTTTGTATTTTTTCTTTGTACTATTTTTCTATGTAGTAGTCATTGTTTCGTTTTTGGATGTTTATGTGATTCATGTATTACATTTTATTGGAGCTTTGATTTGCTTTGGTTTTTCAAGCAGGTCACAACCACCTGAGTGATGAGAGTGTTTGTGTCTATATATTGCGTGTCCTGTGTGAGGTCTACTTGACAATGTCTGATGAAGATCTCTGTTAGATTAAAACGTTGCTCTGTTAAATTGAGCTATCAGTATGGTGTGCAAATCTTTTGTCTGACATTTTCCTCCACTTTTACACATTTGTCATAAACTCAATCTTTCCCAAACCTTATCCTGTAGTTTCCTAAACTTAACCATACATTAATCATACTGCAGTTGCCATGTGCAGGACTAATTTTTAAAGGAATGTGGTCACGTAAAAGAATCGTGTGTTTACTGTCGACTATGTAGGCCACCCATGTTCACTAGTTTGAAAAACCAAATCCAACCTCCCAGCTATCTTTGACTTAAAGGGCTGTTTCATTTCTTTTTCCTGGAAGGGACGAATCCAATTTCTGTCTTTGAACACAGCTTTAAAGCTGCATTAAATCTTTTTTTTTTTTTGGGGGGGGGGGTATTTGGGTCAGCCGAATACGTTTTAAACACAAAATTGACATATTATCACCTTATGAAGTTGATATGATGACAGTTGCTTATTTAACATATTTAACAGACTCGGAGCAACATTGGCATTCATTTTTAACTGGTGCTTTAGCCACCGGTTGAATGCATGTCCAATATTTACTGCTCTTTTTTTGGTCTCTACCAACTCCTGCAGGAAAAATCTGGATCTTTAGCTGCTACATGCTCCACTATGTTCACCAGCTAGTCACTAACATTGTCTGTTAGCCATTTGATGCTGAGCAGGCAATGTACAGTGGATTTTTCGGACCTTTTTTGCTGAAAACAGCTGCATGCTGTGGACGGAAATGAGGTGCGAGTGGTGAGACTCCGTAAAGTTGTGGGCCGGAAAAACCAAGACAACAAGATTTTGAGAGCTGAGGAGGACAGCACTAATGGGTGATAATTATTCTCTGTGGGTTCCTTCCACATAACATGTAGTCATTAAGCACAAGGTTAATATTTACGTTTATTCAGCAGTAAGATGAATGGATGACAGGGTCTTTGGTTTATAATGTTCATGCTTGTTTATGCCTTACTGGGTTTTGCAGCGGTTTCCTGCTTGTTTCCCCGCAACCCTACAGTAAAGCTTTGAAGCCAGGGGTGATTTGGATGTTAACAATTAGCAGGACTTTTATTTATTATCTGAATGCCCTCTTCCCATCCACCCCACCAGGTGGGTAACCTGCAGCGGTACACATGCAGCATTTTCACACGTAACCAATCTTGATGATTTGTCAGCCATGTGCAGCCAAGTGAGGTCTAATCTGCTGTATTTGACAGTTTACAACGGTGACTAAGTGCCCAAACATTTGGTATCGACTGTTTCCCCAGGGCAGCTGCCACTGATGGACTGGAAAAGGTAACAATGTTGTCCTCCAGGGAGAGCAACCCAGGCCCACCCCCGTACCCCCACCCACCCACTGCCTTTGGTCACACAGCATGACTGGTGAGTTAGAGTGGGGCTCGCACAAAGGGGGCGTCACGTCAGTTGCCATGTTGCCCACTTGATCTTTTTAGCATACTTAATTAGCATAGCAGTGTAATCCCTGAAGGGGAATTCCACTGATTTTGTGTGTGTGTGTGTGTGTGTGTGTCAAATACAAAGCTACAGAAGCCAATTTAGAGAAAAAAGGTGAGGATCCAAGAAGACAGACATAAATAGAAAGAGAGCTTCATTATTATATTCTTCAGCAATGAAAGGGGTGGTTTTACATTTTAAATATAAAGCTTTTTCACACATTCTTCAGTCACAGTTTAGACTAAGAGCACAATTGCCTGCAATGACCTAAAAAGTGATTTGACTCAAGTGTTTTTGATTTGACTGCTAGGTGGCAGTGCAGCACGGGTGCTGGTTGTGCGTGCATGCAGCCTTTTCAACTGAGAGGACACTGCTCTCCCTGGCCAGTACAAACCAGATTAGGGGGATAATCCTGATTTAACAGGCCTTATTATCTTTTATTTAGTAGTACCCGTTTCCACTGAGTTCCCGTCCCATGAGGCTGATGCACATTGTCCATAAAATCTTAGAATGAAAACTGGTCTAATTTGATTAGAGCACCTTAAAATCTCACTTCTTTTTGGATCTTGCAGAAACTAAAAGGTGCCCCTTCCTATGGGAACACTTATAATAGTACACTTTCATTCAAAGACTGGTCTGTTTTAAAGCAGCAGGGCCATATTAATGATTTAATTACTATAATCCGATTCTCTCTGGTACTCAAACTCTTTGAGGAAGGAAGGAGATGGGATGCTTTCATGGTGCTGATTGCAATGTAATTGAGAACACATTGATTGCCCTCACCTTGCATTATACTGTATTGATTGACCGTAGTTCAGTTGCAGGTTTCAAGGAAATCAAAGTGGTGAGTAACGAGGGTCTCATGCTGTTGATCCTTCTATTAACACAGAACCTCCATCTGTACGAGGAAACCTCCATCTGACTCCACAATGCTATTAAAGCTTGAGCAGTCTAAGAGGCACATGAAATGATAACACTGAAGTCACCAGGAGCCAGCTCACTCGGGATGACATTTTCGCTTGGCATATGTCTGAGTGCATTTGCATGAGGCAAAACACATTGAAGCGTCTCATCCTCCGTCTTTGCCAGCTCATATATATACCTTAATTTCATAGAGTGGTTGTTCCACAGAGGCGTGACACAAAATTGCATCATTTTTACAAGGCCTTGCAACTTCCTTGCTAATGCAAAAGAAATTGCTGCCGTCCCTCACAAGTAAATATGCACCCCACATTTCCTTGTCATCGCATCCAATCTTCTTGACAAGTGGCTCAGATATGACCACCCAATTCACTACAGTGGGGAATAAATCTGCGCCCATCTCTCTGTCTTCAAACAGGGGGTTCCCTCCATCTTGACGCCAGCGTTCATGGTCAGTTATGGCTGTTTACGGTCAGTAACCCGCTTCTACTACATGCTGTAGTATAGCCTGTGGAGGACTTTATCGACAAGTACATTCATAACTCAGGCTGTTGGTGCTTCACAGGCCGTCATCTGTAACCACTTCATCCATCTCCTCTATGGAGCCCCGCAAGTGACCTGCAGATAAATCGCACGTGGGGCCTTGCGGATGTCTCCAAGGACAAAATTAGATCGGTATGTACCTGTCAGCCTCATGAAATATGGAACAGGCCAATTCTTACAATCGCATTGGGCTAAGCCAGGGGCTTACCTTACCCTAAAACCTCGAGCATATCAGTCAATGAAATAATTGTCCTTGTGGCTTCCTGTGCTTCCAAGATGACATGCCATATACATTCTCTAATCATTTGTGCACAACGTGGCATTACAGTACACATAGTAGCAGCAGCTGGACAACAAATGCTAATACCTTCATGTCAATTCACTCACAGGAGTAAACTACCTCATTCATTTGAATATAGCAGCAAGCTACTGTGGACATAGAGGAGTGCTGCTGGCGCACATCCCAGGTGTACATAGCCGCCGGCAGTCTCTGCTAGAAACGAGTGGTGTTTGTTTACTTCAAACCGCTCCATACTGTGGCCTCCACACTGATTCACCGCAGTATGATTTGGTGTGCTGGTGTGCATACCGTGATCAGCAAACAGCGTAGTGAGATGCACTCCTTTTGATGCCTGTCTCCCTCCCTCTGTCTCTCTGCTGAGAGCTGCGGAGCTCAGGAGGAGTAAGAGGAGGAGGAGGAGGGAGCGCGTATTCATGGTTGAAGCCAATACATCTGTGCATCCATCCACATGTCAGGGAAGTCATTACCATTGCAAACCTGTGAAGCAGCCAGGCTTTGGGCAAGACTACCCACTTTCGATTCCCAAACTTCCGAAGGAGCATCAGTTGGGATTTGGTGGAGGCATGTGAACTCGAAGCACCAGCTCAGCAGAGACCATGGCTGGCTCTCATCCTGACGACAGGAATTTAATGAGATGGTTTGCTGTGCCCACGCATGACTGCCATTAGCACTGAGCACAAAAAGTGTCACATAAACAGAGGGTTAGAGAGTCCATTCTTTGATGATGAAAGATGGAGGATCCCTTGGTGCACCTATGAACCTGGAATTAATGAAACTGAACAACACAGTGGCTAATAAAATATACACTACCTAACAATGATACTGTGGGCTGCTACCAGACAGGCTAAACCACTGAGCCAGCAATGCATAAATTATACACATTATTTCCATTTGATGACAGTAAACACATCTAATTAAATTACTACAATAGTGCTTTTAGTCTTGGCCTCACAACTGATCACTTACAATTGACAAAACCATTTATATTATCAAAAATGTATGTGACCATGCAATACCAAGATACCCAGCGACTGCTATATCAAAAACAAAAATGTTATTTACAATCATTCAAAATGGAAGATTATATATTATATATCCTTGATTACACTATCAAGGATCAACAGCATCAATAATAAAAACCCAGGTAAAAAGAAATATGAGGGCAGACCAACTTTGGCCCTTAGTAGGCAGGATGTGGTAATCAGAATGCAGTGTTCATAAAGGCCTTCACACCTCCCCCCCAACCTCACCACATTTGAGTTGTTTTTTTTTAATAAAATAACGACTTGTTATTGCTTTGAATACGAGCTGTGCATACTCACTACATACTATAACAATTACAATTAAACTACATAAAATAAAAGACCCAAATATCAGAACAGAACTTTTATTTGAAGCAATAAAAAAAAATTACAATGGAAATTAATTTATACAACACACATCACACAATACAGTTGTTTTCACACAGACTTTTGTATTTACATGATCTACATCAACCCAACATACAAACAACTATTACAGCCGAGCAGGGATCGACTTCCGTTTCTTTTGGTGCTGGTCCTTCCGGCTCTTTTCGTCGTGAGCTGAACAATGTGTGAGCTTACCTTGAATACTTTTACCCCGGTTCATCTTTGATGTATGGGTTTCTCCTTATGACTCCTTGAAATAACCCATAAGCAACATATTCATTTAAAACAAGACTAGAGCTGCCAATATGACTCTTCAGAAGTCCTTCTCGGGTGTCAGCTCCGGAAACAATCATCACAAAACCTAATAGTGCCAGTGGGATGTTTTTGTTTGATGCCTTTGAGGTCTGACCTTTATTGCAGTGAAACACTAAAAGAACAGCATTCCACATGGTACGGTAATCATAAATATGCTGTTTTGTGTCACTCTTTTCTTTATCCTTTTCTCAAAAGAAAACAATCAAGCTTAAGCTGAACCAAATGTAATTGCCATCTGTACCAGGGGTGAACGATTCAAAATCATTTTTTCCCCAACCTTTTTAAAAATGCTTTGGCAATAGAATTGCAGCACACTTCCCACCATGCAGACAGTCAGAGAGAATCGCTTGCCCTAGAAATGGCTTTGATCCCCTGAAATGCATCCCGAACCAGGAATGAAGCGGCAAATTGATGTTCTGGGACCAAAACAAGCAATTAATGGAATTACTCACTCCTGAGACTTTTACAGTCGCAACAGAGGGCAATGAGTTATTATTCTCTTTTGGATGGCACTAGCAGATGGATATAGAAGTGAGTGTGCTTACACTCAGAGTTCAACAAGAAGTATGTAAAAGTAACTGTTCCACATGGATTGGGACTCTTGAAAAAAATGTGCCTTTGAGACAGCAATAACAGATAATAATAAATATTGCTAGTAAAAGCTAATGCTGAAAGACTGGGGGAAAAAACGTTGTGAAAACCCATGCCGTGCCTTTGAGGCACGATGCTGGTTTCGTCTCCAGTCTTCATCGCTAGTTGCAGAATAATCTCTCTGGTAGCTATTTTTGATTTTGCAAACATCTGACGTATGTTCCTCTACCCATAACTTCATGAATACGTCAGCAAAAGGTTTCTTGGATGGTATACTGTATGTTCGAAACCCTTACATCACAGAATATTTCGGTGTTTCTCTTGCTCCATAGTGCCCCGTGTTATGGCATCAGTGCCAGAGGTGTGATGTTGTTGATGCGATCGAGGGGAAATCTGTGAAAAGCCGGTGGACTAGCTTTCCCACTGCTTCACCGAACAAGTCATGGCCCTACACTATGTCTAAATGCACGCAACAGGGAATTGCTCTTGCTGACATCTAAACTAGTTTTAGAGCCATTAAGAGCGATTTGACCTTAGGAAAACTAAATGACACTGGGGAACGCTAACTGCTCCAGGGGCAACATGGCAGAATCAAATAATCTGTAAAGCTCAAAAGCACTTTACTGTGTATCGCTGAACTCTCATGAAAGACACATCTTATGTCAGCGGGTCTTGGACTTAAAAATTTCTTCTGACCTTGACATTGATTTTCATCCTGTTGGGGGTAAAACGTCTGGGTTTCAAAATCCATACTACACACTAAGGTACTGGAATTAATAATCATGTTAGGTCATCTATACAGCTACATCCCCAAACTAACTAGCATTGTTTCTAAAACCACACAATGAATCCAGATTAAAGAAGTGGTGACTTTTTTACACACTAACTTTTTAAGTACACACTACCACTGCCTACTCGTTAGCTAGTCAAAAGCTCTCTTTTGCATTCAATTTTGTATTAGTCGGGTTTATGGACTGCTAGCCTGGTTCCATACTTGTCAATCACCACACGCATCTCTGATTCAGCAATTCATATAGCTCTGGCGTTTCCGCCAGTTGGAGAAACAAATCGACCAGGTAGAGGTTCATAGCTAGCTACCAAGCTACATTCAAGAAATAGTGACAGAGAAATGGCCATAGGCTAGGTTGTTGTAAGTAGACTTCCATAAATAGTAACATTCATTTAATCAGGTAGTCTCAGTGAAATCAAGATCGCTTTTTCAAGAGAGCGGAGAACAAGAAACATTCATGGTAAAACAACAACCACACAACTAGCATTCAAGAACAACACTTCTAAAGCAAGGCAACCAACAATCAAGCATCAAAATAAAATTAATGAAAAACAATTAAAAAAGTCATAAAAAACATCAGATTGTAAAACAAAACGAAAAAATGACATTGGCTGGACGGATATGTCACTTGCTACTAACTGGTTAGGGGAAAAAAAAACAAACGAACCCTCCCCTTCCAAACAGAAATCAGTTCACATGAACACGATATCAGGCTGAATGAATGAACTAATGGCATTTCAATCCTGACCCTGCCAGTGCTAATGGAAACTAGCATACTTACTTGCTTACAATGAGAATGTATTGAATGGCTTTTGAGAAAAAGTGTCAAATATGGTGTATTTTAATATGATCATCTTACAGATTCCTCTGAAATAACTCTTGAGATTTGATCTTTAACAGGATCTGGTACTAAAAGCCAGAAGTTACTCGACTGGAAGGTTCAAAAGAAGGTGAGACTGCAAAATGGACACTGATGGCGCCGTGAAGGATCACTCAGCTCCTCTAACCTGTACTTCACAAGGAGGTGGAGGAGGATGAAGAGGGTGGACATGTTGTTATCCTGAGCATCCGGCCATTAGTTCGACTCTTTGGCTACAGGGAAAGCTTATGTTGCTGCAAACTAACACACACAAAAAAAACCTGATGCATGTTCCTAATGCTAGTTAGTTACCTTGGTAGAGATCTTGATAACCAAATATTCAAATGTGCCACGCAAATTAATCGAACAATACAAACTTTTTGCTTGACAAGTTGCATTATTCATCATCAATTGCTGTTGCTAAGTCATCAGATATAAAAGGAGCTGTCCTGTTTAGATCTGTTGGACAGCATCTTTTAGCACATGGTCTATGAATATTAATTTTGGAGGCAGATTCAAGCAGTGCATATTTGCGTAAGAGGCAATCTTTGAAGTCATTCCAGAAACACAACAGGGAGCTGGAAGACATGGCTCCTCAAACAAAGAAAAGAGTAGAGACTATAACATTTCTTCTCCTTTTGTAAGCTGTTCACATCTGTAGTTATTTCTTTATCCCCGTTGGATGAACTTGAAACAAATCTTAAGTCAACACGAATTCAATCGTTTACTCCTCTGGGAGACGGGAGGAGAAAAGTGATGGAGCTGGATAGCCGCATTAACATTGCAAATGTCTCTGCGTGGAATCGCTTATCATCTGTATGCATGTCTCGCACTATATCCACAATGCATTCCTAAATAAATAAACAAACAAACATGTAAGGCTTAAGCTGCCTGCAAGACAGTCATGAATATTTGATTCAATCACCTTTTAAAATGCAGATAGCCATGACCTTTGACCTTCACTTTGTGTTCAAGGCACGAGGGAGGCAGTGAATTACTTTAGCCTGATGCGATATGGTTTACTATGTAGAGTAGTTTACAAATCTTCAGGGGCCAAAAGGTACAGAGTGCTTACATAGCAAGGTCACATACAGATGCCTCTATCCTACCCTTCCAAAGACGGAGTGCTGCTATCCCACAACTCTTCAAATGACTTGGTAGAAACAACAAAGAGTCATATTGGCTTGATATTCTGCTTTGTAATGCTCTCCTGCTTGGGTTCCTTTCCTCATCTGGCTACCAATCACTGCTGAGCACACTGGATATATTTCTGTTGAAGTCTCCACCAACCTTCACTGCATTGATTCTTTCAATACTCATCAAAACCATTTGAATTTTACCAGAACAGAAGTGTGGTGATCCCCAGCAAATTCCACTGTTCATTATGTTGCATAGATACAGTCAGAACGGTAGAATTCCTGTGTGCATGAGCTTTAAATTTTACATTTACCTTACAGCATTTCATAAAACTTCTACTTGAGCTTTGATCAAAACTAGCCTGGGGGGGATTCATAGATTCCAAAATTTTCCACCATCAGAATTACACACAGCAAATAGAGGAATGTTTCTTCACATATCTTATTCTATGTAGAGTTAAATTAAATGTGTTTTAATTGAACAAATAGTTGGTATTAAAACCTGTTTTCTGTAAATGAACTATGACAGTGTTATCATGATGACTTTTAACTCTGAAACTTAGCTTTCAACTCCAAACCTTGACACCAAGAGTGTTAGCCTAATTGGTAAACTCCACCACCATGGAACAAACCTCATCAAATATAATCACAGAATGACACAGTTCTCTTTGGACCTCCATTTGTTTGGCTGTAGTCCAGTAAGTATCATTACGTTTTGATGCATCTGATCTTGCTCGGTGTGATTTATAAAGCCACTATCTGCTGCATCTTACCCAACGGTCGTCAGCAAAAACGCAGACTGTTCAAAGTTTTTATGCTAGGGTTCTTCAAAACTACAGTAGAAGCAAAAAACGTTTTGGTTTCCCCTTACAACTCCTGTTAGTAAGTAGTTTATTGTGAAAACAATTTGATATTAACTCATGTTTCTTTTGTATTTCCTGTATTAATTCTGCTAACAGAGAGCTAACCAGCGCTCAACAGACTCTTAATACATACAGGATGGTGGTGGCTGAAGTGTGCTACAAACATACAGAAAGATACTGAAGTTCTACAGAGTGATAATGAATGTCAGTGAAATTATGAAAATTATAAAAATGTACTAGACTTAAAAACAAATACAGAATTTAAATGTCTGCATGTCATGACAAATATTGCTTTGAAAATATTTGTGTTGCATGTTTACGTTAAAAAGTAAAAACTCTTTTACTGTATTTCACTGAATGTTCACTGTTAAATGTATCAGATGTGGTTTGGAGGCATTATGGAACCATATTTACCCCTTACAGAGTTAATATGGAGGCAAAACCTGACTATTTAACAATGACACTGTGAGGAATTCATTTATAACACTGTACACTAGAAGAACATGTATGTGCAGATTTTGCTGTGCACACTCTTCATTCCTTGGATTTCTCTTTGTCAACAACTTGGTATAACTGCACAATAATAATAATCGGACCGCAAAAAAACACACAAAAATACTCATACTTCCTCTTTAGCCTTCATACACAGCTCTGCACTGAGGCAGAGATTAAAACACCAACCTCCCAACCCCCACCCGCAATCTCTATGCAGATGGTAAGGAGGGAAGAAAAAAACACTATTACCTTCGCATCATCTTCTCTTGTGTTTGCCTTATTCTTTTCATTGCTTATGCATGAAACCTGAATAAAAGGAATATTTCGGGGTGGTGTCAGTTTTTCTATGACAGAAGTTAGTACTATTATGGAACATGCTGAGTAGGAGCCAAACAACATTGAATAATTGATTACCACTAAAAGATGTGTGCATGGCTATGCATTATTCAAATTGATACTTATTACTGTCTCTACTTTCCTACAGTAAATATAACGGGGGGTGGGGGGCAAGATGAAAGCCGCTCGTGTTTCCGTTTGATGTTCAGCAATTTTAGGCAGGAGGATGGAGCTCCAGTTTCCTTATTTGTTCACCCTTTTGCTGTCCTCTGCAATGACACCTGGATTCAATGTCCTATTCCTGCTCCGCAGAGCAAAATGGATGGCTGCACCAGAGGCCTGACATCTGTTACTATTTAAGAAATATGTGCAGGAAATATGTAGAAGATTAGTCCTACATGAAATGAAAACAAATGTAAATAAAACAAGATAATACACATAAGGAGAAGAGTACATGCACACATTACAGCGCATATTGCTTAATGACACTCCGACATGTGCTTTACAATATCACATTGTTTTCAGTATGGCTTAAAAGCTGCTTTAACGAAAGGATTAAAGCTATGCATCCCTTTTTGTCAGGAGGCTAAATGTCATTGTCAAAGCATTTCATTTCTATAGACAGGCTTTTGTGTAATGATTGTCCTAATCTGTCTTTAATTCATTTCATTTCTTTTTCTATTAGTTTTTAAGCGGTGCTATTTTCAGAGAAGAACGAAGAGAAATCAAAATCAAAAGCTGCACAGAGAGTTAGCAGAAATTATTATAGGTCTGACCCATATTTTGTCTTTGAAATAAGGGGTCATTGATAAAATGAATACTCGAAGCATAAGAGCAAACCTTGAGAACAAATTGAGGTGTTGGATTTTTGACAGGCGGGCAGGTCTCAGAGCAGCTCATAGGCTGTTTATGGTTGAATGGCTGCATCTATTACCTCTATTCATCCTCAGAACTTTTCAACAATGCATTTTAGGAAACATGAAAAACTGGCAGAAACTGAGCTGCTACTTACACTTCAACATCGTGCCAAGGCATGTACACGTTTGTTGTGGCGAGTATACTACAGGCATTGAAATTCAGCTGGTTCTGGCTGACTGAAAGTGTAGAGGGAAAAGAGAGGTCAGCGGTTTGACTAGATTTGTCTCTGTCTGTTTCCATCCTCAGATGTCATAACAGTGTGAGGGATGTAATTTGTTCTGCCAGCAACGTATTCAAGTCCCTCAAGATGTTGTTTTTTTTTTTTTTTGTCCATGGAAGGAAGGCAGCAGATGAACAGCAAGTATGAAATAGTTGACATTTTAATCACCAGCACTTCATCAGACGGACACAAACTGATACATTTCCATCATATAGTAACATAGACTCCTGAGACCCGGCAATTCATTTTTGTCCTCTGTGGAAGACATGAATTTTAGCCATCTAAGTTAAGCACCATTTATGCAGTCTGTTAAAATCCTACTGTTCTGTCAAGAGGACATCCTGGGCTTTCTTATGATATCACACTTATGGGGGTGTGGCCAACAGAGCACAAGAATGTTCTTTTCAAAATGGCCGGAATCTCAACTTCCACATTTTATGGCACCAAGGGAGGTAAGTGATCAATTTTTTGCAGATATCATGTTTCTCTTGCTAATAATCCAATTGATTCTTCAATATAAGAGTCTTAACCTCAGTTTAGTAAGATTTCACAAATGTACAGTCATTTTAACCCTTTCAAAACACAACTTTTATTCAGTGTCCTTCGTAGTGGACAGCAGGACTAACTACCTCTGTGTTTAACCAATTTCCATACTCCAGGAAGCAGAGGGCTGAGTGAGGCTGAAAGGATTTTACTCAGAATTGTGGAAGGAGAGTCAGACTTAGAACTGTCAGAAGATGAGGTGGAGGAGGGCCAGACAGTAGAGAAGGAAGGTGAAAGTTCAGAGGAGGACATATCAGCTTTTGAGGAAACAGGGCAGGGACAAAGTGACGACACCCACCGTCCATTATGGATAAGAAGCAATGTGTAAGTTAGGGCTCTGTTAGGTTAGGGCTTATTGGTATGACAAACAGTTATGACGCACGCACACACATGCACACACATGTATACACACACCCACACACACACATATGCATGTACATGCACACAGATGTACACACACGCAGAAAAACAGACACGCTCACACATGCACACACATGCAATCAGTTAAAAGTTTGATAAGGCAAATTATTGACCCTGTTGATTTACATAATGAATAACATATTTACTAAAAGCGCATTAAAGTATGTCTCTCTTTTTTATTGAAAATAGTTTCAATCCAATTGTGGAGGAGAATCATTTGCCTTACAACCGTGACCACAACCACGAAGACTGGAGGCCCAGTGATTACTTCAAACAGTACATAGATGACAAGATTTTTGAAGAAATGTCAAAGAACACAAACCAGCGGGAGGTGCTCATCTCTGGAGGCAGCCTTAAAATCACTCCAGAGGAGCTGAAAACTGTCTTTGGCATATCCATGTACATGGCATGTCTTGGATACCCTCGGATCCGGATGTACTGGGCGGCAAAGACAAGGGTCCCAGTTATAGCTAATGCAATGAGCCGAGACAGATTCTTCAAGATTAGGCAGTCTGTCAAAGTTACTAATGATCTCGATGTCTCTGATGAGGAGAAAAAGAAAGATGCCCTCTGGAAGGTGAGACCTCTCTTAAATAGAGTGCAACAAGGCTGCCTGAATCTACCTAGACCACAGAAGGCGTGTGTAGATGAGCAAATGATTCCTTTCACAGGCCGGTGTCCTGTACGGCAGTTTGTGCCAGGGAAACCAAATCCCACAGGCCTGAAAGCATTTGTACTTGCTAGTCCCAATGGTTTGGTACTGGATTTTGAAGTGTACAAAGGCCAGAATACATTCACTGACCATAAACTGGGAATTGGAGGTAATGCAGTCGCTTGGATGGTGCAGTCTCTTCCAAGAGGAACACACCTGTACTTTGACAGGTATTTCACCTCTGTCAAAGTACTGGATATGCTGAAAGCAAATGGCCTCCTGGGAACAGGGACTATTATGAAAAATAGAATCCCTGCACCATGTAAGTCAAAGATGTCAGATGATATCAAGCTACAAAAACAAGGAAGAGGTACATCTGAAATGGTGGTCAGAAAACCATCAGAGGTTGCTGTGACAAAGTGGCAGGACAACAAGGCAGTTCTGATGGCCTCCAGTGTCCATGGGATTGAGCCCCAGGATAGCTGCAAGAGATGGTCGACGAAAGAGAAGCGCCATGTTACCGTGTCAAGACCTGCTGTTGTGGCCGAGTACAACAAAAACATGGGTGGAGTTGATTTGTGCGACCGCATGATCAGCTTTTACCCAATGTCAAGCCGCACAAAAAAATGGACCATCCGTACAGTCCTGCATTTCTTTGACCTGGCAGCCACAAACAGCTGGAATGAGTACAGGTCAGACCACCAGGTCTCTGGGAGACCAGAAAAGGAGAGGCTGCAGTATTTTGATTTTAAGGTGCTGCTGGCTGAAGAATTGATTGCTCAGGCACAGTGTGGTCAAGGTCGGCAAGTTGACAAGGGGGCCACTGATGATGATGTGAGCACTGATGAGGAAGAGTACATGCCAACAAAGAAGAGGAGGCCTGTTGAACCACAGCCCAATGAGGATGTCAAAAAATATGGGGCACTCCATTTGCCAAAGATGGTGGAGGCAGCACACGCATCACGGTGCAGAAGAGAAGGATGCAAAGGGAAGACATTTGTGAAATGTGTTAAGTGTAACATGTTTCTGTGTGTTTCAAAGACAAAAAACTGCTTCCTGTCGTACCATGCATGATTTGCTGTTGTGCTGTGTGTGACGTGACCTAACAACCCAGATTTATGTGACTATCAAGGGTTGAGAATGCATTTGAAAATTATATTTTAATGTTCTGATGTGTTCCTTTCATCTAACTGTTTTAATGTTCATGAAATGTCCAGAAATCTTAACATAAATACACAAAATTCATGAAATAATATTTTTACATTCTGTGACTTAACAAGACCCGATGTCTACTACAGGGGACAGATGATAAAAATTAAATAAACAACAGATTTGAAAAAAAAATTGCTGTAACATGTTTCTTTCAACCACAGTACTTATATTATCTAAAAAAAAACCTTTTTGTCAAAACCTTTTTTCTTCTGGGTCAGATGGACGACGCATCTCCACTTCCTCCCACTGCACAAAAATGAAGCCAAAATATCCCAGATATGGACACTGCCATCTTGCACTGATGACATCATTTGGATCCAGAGTCTGCACAGTAGTGATCTGTGGTGGAACTGCGGTATCGAGGTCCTGCCCATGATCCCACCTGAACCAATCATGAGCAAATCACAGTAGTAAATCATGACGTCACACCCTCTTTTTATAGCTTCAAATAACTAATTAACACCAAACTTATCAGAAAAAATGAACACCTGAACAAACATCAAATGACGTGTACTTTGATTTTTTTTTTGTCCCATCCTCTAACATTGAGGGGGCGGGTTTATGACCTATACTTCAGCCAGCCATCAGGGGGCGATCAAGAAGTTTTGGCTTCACTTTTGGGGAGCTGTTTTGTCGTCCATCTTTATACAGTATATAGTCTATGTATAGTATAGTGCCTTTACCAGCTAACAACCCCTGACCACATATTGCATATTCAACCATGTCTCTTAGAAATGACCTTTTTATATATATTTCATTTGTTTTCCTCCAACAACCGTTCTTGCAATACAATATCCATTCATAGCAACTTAAGCATTAATATACATTTTTATGATTCTGTTTAGGCACACAGTACTTGCTAAAGGATGGGGAGAGTCCACAGTGACTTGAGGCATGAGACACAACTTGATTGACATTTAACAGAAACCAAGGTCTTACACAAAGCCTAAACCTAACAACACGAGGGATTCGGGATTGAACCCCAAATCTCTGGTCTCAAAGTCCTGTGCTTTGTACACCCACCATCCACCCTGACCACTAGGAGACATGGTTGGTATATTGCAGTCAAAGATAGGCTACTGTATACAGTACTGCTTCAATAATGAGGAAAGAAGCGAAGCTTGAATCTACTGCCTAAAGTTCTACTCCTTTATGAATTATTTAGGACAGCAAATACAAAATCTTTTCCAGTTACCTGGATTTAAGTGAAATTATATGAAAATATTGCACTTTGTAAACATAGTTTCAGTTTAAAAGCACCTCATGCATCCAGAATTTAATTTTTTCTCCTGTGGATTAATTCATTAATACACAGTAAACTATTTCCATAGATGACATGGAAATGTCTACAGATGACACAATAAACAAGAATGATTTGCTTGTCTGTCGGTTGTGTCCCCATTACGTCTGTGGCATATATATTCACTTTTCCATGAACTCAATCTTCCAAATGTCCTTAGATCACATTTCAGTCATTTGCAGCAGAGAGCTCAGCAACATTTTAAAGCAGCTTTTCAGTCTACTGCATTAAGTAACATAGAGCCCATATTGTGCTCCAGGTAGCGAAGAGGTTTCCCTACCAATCAGTAATCCGCGGATCACTCCACTGTGAGGATAGAGCGGGAGAAAAAGAGAGGGTGATGATGCCACGGAATTAGAGGCAAAAAAAGAGTCCAAAAATGTTCATAGGATTAACATTCATTAGAGTCTTCAGCTCTTCAGTAGGGTACATACCAACTGCATTTCAAACAGATTCTTGCCAAAAGCCACTGCCTCTGGTTGTAATAGAGGGATCTATTTTCAATATTCTCCCCAATAGCTTAGGATTAGTCCTACGGAATGATACTTTTGCCTCTCTCCAATTATCATCTCATTACACACAGCTTCCATGACCTCTGCTGATGAACCAGATTAATCACTCAGGTCAGTCGACCTTCCTTAGCTGAGGAAAACTCGGTGAGCTTAAAGCAGTGCCAATTCCTATGTAGATGGCGGCCTCACTTAGTACACAGTCACTGCCTGCTCTTTGAATTAACATGATGCCTCTTTAAAGGCTTTAATCATCATTTGAGCCTTAGATCCTAAAAATCTATCACATGCCCTTCAAGAATAAAAGTTAATTACTTCCTAAAACAATCTGTTCTGAAGTCAAAACTTTCTCACATAGTTTATTCATATTGAATTTACAAACTGGAGATGAGAGCATATTTTGAACTGGATTGAAAACATATAGCAGGTGTGTTTTAGTTAGGCGTGTGTATCTATCCCTTTCAGACGAATCAGTATGTACCTAGACACATGGTCTGCAATCTAGTATGAAATTTAGACAAATACACTTGTAAGGATGAGACACCCTGCGATTGAAAGCTGATTCCATGTGATTCAATTATGCTCAGATTCAATAAGATTTTGTATTTTTTAAATGTTAATAATTTTAAGTGTATTATTTTTGAGTGCCCAACAATAGGCAACAACAGTAAACATGGGCAGTGATACTTGTTCCCTTATTAAATTAGTGTTGAGGTTTCAGGTGCCACAGGAATAATTTGTCATGTTTTTGAACATAGCGTTAGCTACTTAAACTAGTGTTACTTGCCTTAGGTTGACTACTGTTGATCACTTTACTGTCAGCACCCACATCGCCTTTAAGATGCCACTGGCATAATTTGTGGTACTCTTGAACATAGCGTTAGCTGCTAAAGCTAGTGTTAACATGCTGACTACTCCTGTTGGTAACTTTACCGTCAGCACCTATGCCGCGTTTTTGGTGTCATTAACATAATTTATGATACCTTTTTGTCTAATGTTCATGCACACTGTCAAACAGCTCTCGTTTAATGATGTTGAAATGTTTGTATTGCAAAGTAAAGATTTCAGGCAGCATGGACATTTCTTTCAGCGGGGGACGTAACTAGTAAGAGAGGGGTCACATACACTAACATACACAAACACGCATTCATGATGAAGTACAGGAGTGCAGAGATGAGGAGTTACCTGGAAAGTTTGGTTTTTGACAGCTTTCATGATTTATGATTAGTTTCATGCAGAATTTAGTTTGGACCTGTGGTTTTGTATTGATATATCTCACAAGACTTTTACAAAAAGAATAGGTTAACCTTTGTAACCCCTACTTTTGGTACAAAACAGTACAGTAATTCCACAACAGCCAAAAGTATATACTATAAAGATAACCACTTTGTAATATGGAATTGATACTTGCAACTGTTAACACCTAGCATCAAGCACTGCAGCACTCACTGATAACTGATGGTTCATTAACCTGATAGACTTACGTACAGTGGCTATATTACCCATCGCAGTTAAAACTGTCTTCACTACTCTGAATCAGTTCAAATATTTCATGTCCGTGTCATATTTATTACAATTCTTCTGTGTTTGTGTCTTTGAAAAGTCCCCTGCAGATGATCTCTTGTGCCAATCAACCAGCAAGACAGACAACTGGAAACTTGGTCAGTACTTTTATGAGGAGAAAAGGCCAATGACCTTCATGCCTGGTGGGGAAAGCCAAGCTGGTAAAGACCATCAAAGTAGAAAAGCATCATCACCTGTGTGTATGTGCCAGGGTCTTGGCTAAAATGGCCCCTGATTCTGTTTCTCTACTATCTCATTGTCAAAAAATCAATTGTGGCCTGTCACTCAAGTGAAGACCCATTTCGAGTTTGCCTCTTCCTTTGGTACAGCGTAATGTCAACATTTGCCTTGTGGTCTGTGTGAAGGTCATGAAATTTTAATGATGGAATTCAAACATCAATCTACAAACTGGCAGCAAAAATTAATGTGGAAACCTCTGCTTTCAGATTTTTTCATCTATTGTAAGTGAAGGTATTTGATTCACTGCATCTATTCTCTGGCTGAACAGAAGCTCGCTGGTTTTGTTTAAAATGCTCACATTAAGCGCATCTCACCAGCTGATTATTTCACTGTTTATTTAGAGCAATTCACTGAATTCATAAATCACCAGTCATCTTCTTTTTGCAAAGTGCCCTTGCATTGCCTGTTTGAAGAGTTGACAATTCATTTCTAAAGGCTGATTGTGTCGCATAAAGTTAGAATGCAGAAATGAATAATTACAGCTTCTAACTAAATTCAAGCTGCTTGACAGTGTACATCATCTCACCATATCAGTATGTGTAGGAAGATCAGACATTCTCCATTAGTGTCATTAAAGGACAAATTTAATTTCAGCAACAACAGACTCATCTGAATGAGCTTTTGTGTATGACATCCAAAACATGAGTCAACTAACTTTGTAGATAGAGGTTTGATGTATGAAATTTAAGGACTGGCAGACAACCGAATTTGTCAAGGGATCTGTACACGGCCAATAAAAAGATCTAAGTCCTTCTGAATTTAAATATTAAAGGGGATTTAGGTGCAACTTAGATCATCAGGTAGATGTTTTAGGTAATATTAACAACCTATGAAGCATGTCCTGCTCCTTTTGAATATGGAGCGTTTGTCTGTTCGTAATGAAGAGTGTATCAGCACTTGGTCAGAGGCTGTTCCACACTGCCAAGATTAGTGTCTGTAGGAAACACTAGTGCACATAAACACAATGGGAGTGTATTGCCGGGAGTGGGAGGACTGTCAGTAATGACATAAAACAGCCAAAACACTGCCCGGTGCGGCCTGAGCGATAAAGCCTCTTCAAAATGCCAGATTGCGCAATGTGCCCACACTAATCCCCATCCTAATCACTCAATGTTAACTGCCAGAGAGAGCCAGACTGAAGGACTGTGTGTCTCTGTAATCATGTGAAAAGTGTGGAGTGTGTTTTGAGAATGTGTCAAGTTTCCTGTATTTTGTAGATGTAACTCTGAGTCCTCCTGCCAAGTTTTTTTTAGCACTCAGTTGAGTTGTATTCTAGCAGTATAAAATATCTAATTTACTGGGTATCTTCTGTTGGCTCACAGTGTTGAGGCAGCATATGGTGCTGAACTAAATATACCCTGTCAACGCAGTTATTTCTCAAAACTGTGCAATTTTCGCATCTACAGACATATAGTATTTTAATGCAGGAAATGACAAGGTGATAAAATAATTTAGAAAAATTATTCATAAAGCAGAGAATGTTTAAAGTACAATTAAACACCAGGTCATATCTGTAGCTGTTAAAATGTTTGTGTAACACACTAATGACTAATGTGATTTCAACATTTCTAAAACAGTTACAGTATCATTAACAATTACATGGCAGATAAAGAAAAGGTCAGTCATTTTGTCAGTCTGGTCTGTATGTAATGATGTTGAATAGGACCCAAATGAAGCGAACACATGGCATGCGTCATTTCTGTCTTTAAAACTTTACATTGGTTTTGCAGAAGCAAATACAGAAACATGAAAACTACTGCCATAAACGAGCAGAAATTGCTATTTGAGCGGGCTATAGACATTACATATGTAAACTAACTAAATCACAAACGGCAGCATCAGCTGTACACAACATGTTTACGTTCAAGTAATCTATAAACAGATATCTGCATATGAATGGAGAATCTGTAGTTGAGGAATTTTGATATTGGAAGCGTTCTGGTTTCTGTTTGTAGTCGTAGTAGTATTGACCAATCACGTTTGAGCAGGCTTTGGTTGCATGCAGGAAAACAGTCCGTGTAGAGGGCAAAAGAGGTGGAACGCATTGGCTGAAATGCAATCTCAGAACCCATCATCGATCATCTGACGTCGATTTAGCTTTTTATCAATGTCGGAACCTTAGAGATTAGCATTTAATTAGCTTGTTAAAAATTTATCTGCATTCAAATCATCGTCAGATGATAGTCGATGGGTTCCGAGATTGCTAATTGGACTGTAAACAATGACCGGAGAACGGAAGAGGAAGTCTTGGCCCGAATATCCACTGGCTACACCAGAACCCCCGAAACATTGGCCGTTGCCAATGATCTTTCCTAACCAAGTCCTTTTGTCCTGCTGATAGGGGTGTCAGATCATAAAAATGACTAAATGAATTGTTTGCTACCACCCTCCAGACAGCACATAAACATTTCCTGATCCGGCAGCCCTATCAGCAGGATGACATCTTTTGTCAATGATTTCCAAAACCGTTACAAATCAGGTTTAAAAATAAGGTTTAGGGACAAAAATGACTTGATTAGTGTTAGGAATAGAGCAGAGTTTGATAAGGTTAGGGAATGATTGTGGTCATGGTTTAAATAAACCAACATTGAAACATGAAGCGAACAGCAGCCTCCTGTGTCAGTATAGCATTTTTTCCATCCCCCTTCTGTTCAGATTGTGGCTCTATAACAAAGTCATACTGTTTACTGTTTTGTTCTTGATGGACAAGAGTCACAACTCTTACGGCCGCTAGAGGGCTTTATACCTTGAACGTAAACATATGTCGTATTGGGGCATTTGCTGAATCTATTGTTGCTGTCATTTTTCTTGGGAGCACAGTCTCCAAATACTTATACGGGTAGTTCTGGAGGGCAATTACAAACGTAATATTTAGTTTAATTTAGAGGACTTTTCAGATCAAACCTTGCTTGGTGTTTGCTTCTCCAAGACTCGACAACCATGGTTTGGAACATCAAGATATATACAGTATAGTAAACTTAATAGGCAAGGCAAATGACGAAGCTGTTGACCATCAATCCCAGCAGGATTCCATGTGGCCAGCTCGAATGTTGGCGTCTACCAAGCTCCACAATCAACACCTTGGACAGCAATCCATACACCGTCCGTCCAGAGCAATATTATTACATAAATCCAGCCAGACTGTCATACAACTTTGTATCCCTGTGACCTCCTGACATTCCCTCTAGTGCCTCCATCAGGCAAAAACTTGTACACACGTGTCACATTGCAGTGAAATTTGCTGCTTAAACTTTGCTCCTGAGGGCATAAAAAAGTCTTTTGATTTGAATCATTCTACAGCCACTGTCAGGACACACTTTACATTATAAGGCTCTAAGAATAACACATTCAACAGTACATTGTTCATTTTCATGGGGTTTAATGAATGCTGCACAGCTCGGGGCCCCTAGCTTCAGGTTTTTGGTCTTTTTTTTTCTTTTTCTTTTTTTCATTGAAAAGGACAAAAAGTAGTAAATTTGGTTCCCATCTGTTAAGGTAACAGTCTAAATTTCAAGGTCATGTGAGCCCAGGTGTTCATGGCATCAGCAAAAGAAAAAGGTCATTTAGAAATACATGAGGCTACATTGCAGTTATTTTTCATGTGTCATCCATAGCTGAGCTTAAAGTCAGAAGACAATGTCACTGATCATCAGTCACCACAGTGGGAAGGATCGTGTGTTGGTGTGCAGCACAATGGGTAGCTGAAGGTGCTGGCAGAATTAGAGTTCACATTCCACTGGTGTCACTCCTGTTAAAAATGGATGCTCTCTGAGAACAGATGCTCTTTTTGGTATAGTGAAACAGTTTTTTTGTCATCTGAAAAAGCTGCAGACGTCATGACATTTGAAACTCAACACAAAGACACATTATGATTCTATGTTTATGCTTCCTACCAGTCTTGCAACCTCAGGTCTCGGCTCAGTAAGCTGACTGACAGCACTGCACAATGAAGCAAGGCTTTCATTATAATGTTGCAGCTTCCAGAAGAGTTCTCCAACCCCACTTGTGTGTGTGTGTGTGTCCTTGATACTCAAACCAAAAATGTAAATGCCATCAGTCATGTCTAAGTGTTGTGATTGCTCTGCCATTGTTGCTGTTGCTGGGCTTTAGTTTCAGAGCTGACGCAAATATTGTGCAA
>SEMN01001725.1:0-30989 GCA_005408345.1 Macquaria australasica
AAGCTTTTTCTTCTCATCGGCAGAGGGCGCTGCTCCTTCTTCAGTGGAGATGCGATGGCCGTGGCCACAACCACACAATTGCAGGTTTGAGGTTTCTGCCACATGTTCAGTTACTTTCATTTGCAGTCGCTTCAAATTGCGGAAAACAGTCTGTTTGGGTTTTGAATTTGTTTATTGGCACTATGACAATGTTTGCGAGAGGTAGCGCGCACATTTGGTTTGCATTGTTGGTCATACTGCTGTTTTAACTAAGTTACGTTATTTCCTTTCTCTTTGAGTTACCTGGCTGCTGAGCTCTCCTTCCTGGTCAAGCAAAAGATGGGGCTGAGGGTGGAGCCTGATTTTATGCCCAGGCCAACCCAAGAAGGACCGCACCGAGAGCTCTGTCAGCCTGGGGGAAGGGAATCAGGGTTTCTTTGTGTTGAGTTTCAGTTATGGTTTATGTTGTCCTCCCCCTGCATTTGTTTATTGGTTTGATCACTCAGTATATAGGTTTCCCTCAGGTCTCATTTAGGCAGGTCTAATAGTTGAGTTCACTTCTTGTTTTGTAAGCTGTATTTGTCAGTAGAGTTATGTTTAGATTGAAGCCTCCTTTGGGCCTATAAATCTTACTTCTGTTCTCTTCACTTATTTCTGTGAGATCTTTTGATGCTTGGAATAAACAAAACCTTTGTCTGAACTTTAAACCTGTGTTACTTTGTGCTTTGACTGCTTGGCCCACAACGGGAGACAACAAATACTTGGTTGGTTTGGTCTTTTCATGGAATTATATGTTTATAAGAAAACCCCAGGCTATTGTCGGTCCTGTTCAGCAGCTTTGAGACTTGCGTCGACCTCGGGAGCTAAGCAGCGTCGGGCCCGGTCAGTACTCGGATGGGAGAGCGCCCGGGAACACCGTGTGCTGTGAGCTCTTTCTTCTCATCGGCAGAGGGCGCTGCTCCTTCCTCGGTGGAGACGACAAATACTTGGTTTGGCCTTTTCGTGCAATTATATGTTTATGAGAAAAGCATAGATCATTGTTAGCCATATTCAGCGGTTTTGAGAACTGTTAGTGGCATTTTAGCATCTATAAATATCTTGTCTGCATCAGCTCCAACGGCTTACGGCCATACCACCCTGAACGCGCCCGATCTCGTCCGATCTCGGAAGCTAAGCAGGGTCGGGCCCGGTTAGTACTTGGATGGGAGACCGCCTGGGAATACCGGGTGCCGTAAGCTTTTCTTCTCATCGGCAGAGGGCGCTGCTCCTTCTTCAGTGGAGATGCGATGGCCGTGGCCACAGCCACACAATTGCAGGTTTGAGGTTTCTGCCACATGTTCAGTTACTTTCATTTGCAGTCGCTTCAAATTACGGAAAACAGTCGGTTTGGGTTTTGAATTTGTTTATTGGCACTATGACAATGTTTGCTAGAGGTAGCGCGCACATTTGGTTTACATTGTTGGTCATACTGCTGTTTTAACTTAATTACGTTATTTCCTTTCTCTTTGAGTTACCTGGCTGCTGAGAGCTCTCCTTCCTGGTCAAGCAAAGATGGGGCTGAGGGTGGAGCGATTTTATGCCCAGGCCCAACCCAAGGACCGCACAAGAGAGATCACAAGCAGCCTGAGAATCAGGGTTTCTCTTGTGTTGAGTTTCAGTTATGGTTTACATATTTGTCCACTCCCTGCCTCATTTGTTTATTGGTTTGATCACTCAGTATATAGGTGGTTTCCCTCAGGTCTCATTTAGGCAGATTAATAGTTGAGTTCCACTTCTTGTTTTTGTAAGCTGTATTTGTCAGTAGAGTTATGTTTCTGGGGTTGACCTCCTTTAAAGGGCCCTGCTCTAAATCTTACTTCTGTTCTATATCTTCACTTATTTCTTTGTGGAATCTTTTTGTTGGAATAAACCAAACCTTTGTCTGAACTTTAAACCTGTGTTACTTTGTGCTTTGACTGCTTGGCCCACAACGGGAGACAACAAATACTTGGTTGGTTTGGTCTTTTCATGGAATTATATGTTTATAAGAAAACCCCTGGCTGTTTTCAGTCCTGTTCAGCAGCTTTGAGACCTGCGTCGACCTCGGGAGCTAAGCAGGGTCGGGCCCGGTCAGTACTTGGATGGGAGAGCGCCCGGGAACACCGGGTGCTGTGAGCTCGTCCTTCTCATCGGCAGAGGGCGCTGCTCCTTCCTCGGTGGAGACGACAAATACTTGGTTTGGCCTTTTCGTGCAATTATATGTTTATGAGAAGAAAAGCATAGATTATTGTTAGTCATATTCAGCGGTTTTGAGAACTGTTAGTGGCATTTTAGCATCTATAAATATCTTGTCTGCATCAGCTCCAACGGCTTACGACCATACCACCCTGAACACGCCCGATCTCGTCCGATCTCGGAAGCTAAGCAGGGTCGGGCCCGGTTAGTACTTGGATGGGAGACCGCCTGGGAATACCGGGTGCCGTAAACTTTTTCTTCTCATCGGCAGAGGGCGCTGCTCCTTCTTCAGTGGAGATGCGATGGCCGTGGCCACAGCCACACAATTGCAGGTTTGAGGTTTCTGCCACATGTTCAGTTACTTTCATTTGCAGTCGCTTCAAATTACGGAAAACAGTCTGTTTGGTTTTTGAATTTGTTTATTGGCACTATGACAATGTTTGCTAGAGGTAGCGCGCACATTTGGTTTACATTGTTGGTCATACTGCTGTTTTAACTAAGTTACGTTATTTCCTTTCTCTTTGAGTTACCTGGCTGCTGAGCTCTCCTTCCTGGTCAAGCAAAAGATGGGGCTGAGGGTGGAGCCTGATTTTATGCCCAGGCCCAACCCAAGGACCGCACCAAGAGCTCTGTCAGCCTGGGGAAGGGAATCAGGGTTTCTTTGTGTTGAGTTTCAGTTATGGTTTATGTTGTCCTCCCCCTGCATTTGTTTATTGGTTTGATCACTCAGTATATAGGTTTCCCTCAGGTCTCATTTAGGCAGGTCTAATAGTTGAGTTCACTTCTTGTTTTGTAAGCTGTATTTGTCAGTAGAGTTATGTTTCGTTGACCTCCTTTAAGGGCCCTATAAATCTTACTTCTGTTCTCTTCACTTATTTCTTTGTGGAATCTTTTTGTTGGAATAAACCAAACCTTTGTCTGAACTTTAAACCTGTGTTACTTTGTGCTTTGACTGCTTGGCCCACAACGGGAGACAACAAATACTTGGTTGGTTTGGTCTTTTCATGGAATTATATGTTTATAAGAAAACCCCAGGCTATTGTCAGTCCTGTTCAGCAGCTTTGAGACCTGCGTCGACCTCGGGAGCTAAGCAGGGTCGGGCCCGGTCAGTACTTGGATGGGAGAGCGCCCGGGAACACCGGGTGCTGTGAGCTCTTTCTTCTCATCGGCAGAGGGCGCTGCTCCTTCCTCGGTGGAGACGACAAATACTTGGTTTGGTCTTTTCATGCAATTATATGTTTATGAGAAAAGCATAGATTATTGTTAGTCATATTCAGCGGTTTTGAGAACTGTTAGTGGCAATTTAGCATCTATAAATATCTTGTCTGCATCAGCTCCAACGGCTTACGGCCATACCACCCTGAACGCGCCCGATCTCGTCCGATCTCGGAAGCTAAGCAGGGTCGGGCCCGGTTAGTACTTGGATGGGAGACCGCCTGGGAATACCGGGTGCCGTAAGCTTTTTCTTCTCATCGGCAGAGGGCGCTGCTCCTTCTTCAGTGGAGATGCGATGGCCGTGGCCACAGCCACACAATTGCAGGTTTGAGGTTTCTGCCACATGTTCAGTTACTTTCATTTGCAGTCGCTTCAAATTGCGGAAAACAGTCTGTTTGGGTTTTGAATTTGTTTATTGGCACTATGACAATGTTTTCTAGAGGTAGCGCGCACATTTGGTTTGCATTGTTGGTCATACTGCTGTTTTAACTAAGTTACGTTATTTCCTTTCTCTTTGAGTTACCTGGCTGCTGAGCTCTCCTTCCTGGTCAAGCCAAAGATGGGGCTGAGGGTGGAGCCTGATTTTATGCCCAGGCCCAACCCAAGGACCGCACCAAGAGCTCTGTCAGCCTGGGGGAAGGGAATCAGGGTTTCTTTGTGTTGAGTTTCAGTTATGGTTTATGTTGTCCTCCCCTGCATTTGTTTATTGGTTTGATCACTCAGTATATAGGTTTCCCTCAGGTCTCATTTAGGCAGGTCTAATAGTTGAGTTCACTTCTTGTTTTTTAAGCTGTATTTGTCAGTAGAGTTATGTTTCGTTGACCTCCTTTAAGGGCCCTATAAATCTTACTTCTGTTCTCTTCACTTATTTCTTTGTGGAATCTTTTTGTTGGAATAAACCAAACCTTTGTCGGAACTTTAAACCTGTGTTACTTTGTGCTTTGACTGCTTGGCCCACAACGGGAGACAACAAATACTTGGTTGGTTTGGTCTTTTCATGGAATTATATGTTTATAAGAAAACCCCAGGCTGTTTTCAGTCCTGTTCAGCAGCTTTGAGACCTGCGTCGACCTCGGGAGCTAAGCAGGGTCGAGCCCGGTCAGTACTTGGATGGGAGAGCGCCCGGGAACACCGGGTGCTGTGAGCTCTTCCTTCTCATCGGCAGAGGGCGCTGCTCCTTCCTCGGTGGAGACGACAAATACTTGGTTTGGTCTTTTCATGCAATTATATGTTTATGAGAAAAGCATAGATTATTGTTAGTCATATTCAGCGGTTTTGGCGAGAACTGTTGGTGGCATTTTAGCATCTATAAATATCTTGTCTGCATCAGCTCCAGCGGCTTGACCATACCACCTGAACCTGCGCCGATCTGCGTCGATCCGAGACTAAAGCAGGGAGTCGGGCCGGTTAGTGTGTCTTGGATGGAGACCGCCTGGGAATACCTGGTGCGTAAGCTTTTCTTCACCATCGGCAGAGGGCGCTGCTCCTTCTTCAGTGGAGATACTGGCCCGTGGCCAGCCACACACAATTGCAGGTTTGAGGTTTCTGCCACATGTTCGAGTTACTTTTCATTTGCGAGTCGCTTCAAATTACGGAAAAACAGTCTGTTTGGTTTTGAATTTGTTTATTGGCACCCTATGACAATGTTTGCTAGAGGTAAGCTAGCGCTTTGTTGGTTTATTGTTGGTCATACTGCTGTTTTTAACTAGGATTCACGTTATTTCCCTTTCTCTTTGAGTTACCTGGCTGCTAGGCTCTCCTTCCTGGTCAAGCAAAGATGGGGCTGAGGGTGGAGCCTGATTTCACATGCCCAGGCTAACCCAAGGACGCACCAAGAAACTCTGTCAGCCCTGGGGGAAGGAATCAGGGTTTCTTTGTGTTGAGTTTTAGTTATGGTTTATGTTGTCCTCCCCTGCATTTGTTTAGTGGTTTGATCACTCAGTATATAGGTTTCCCTCAGGTCTCATTTAGGCAGGTCTAATAGTTGAGTTCACTTCTTGTTTTGTAAGCTGTATTTGTCAGTAGAGTTATGTTTCGTTGACCTCCTTTAAGGGCCCTATAAATCTTACTTCTGTTCTCTTCACTTATTTCTTTGTGGAATCTTTTTGTTGAATAAACCAAACCTTTGTCTGAACTTTAAACCTGTGTTACTTTGTGCTTTGACTGCTTGGCCCACAACGGGAGACAACAAATACTTGGTTGGTTTGGTCTTTTCATGGAATTATATGTTTATAAGAAAACCCCAGGCTGTTGTCAGTCCTGTTCAGCAGCTTTGAGACCTGCGTCGACCTCGGGAGCTAAGCAGGGTCGGGTCGGGCCCGGTCAGTACTTGGATGGGAGAGCGCCCGGGAACACCGGGTGCTGTGAGCTCTTTCTTCTCATCGGCAGAGGGCGCTGCTCCTTCCTCGGTGGAGACGACAAATACTTGGTTTGGTCTTTTCATGCAATTATATGTTTATGAGAAAAGCATAGATTAGTGTTAGTCATATTCAGCGGTTCTGAGAACTGTTAGTGGCATTTTAGCATCTATAAATATCTTGTCTGCATCAGCTCCAACGGCTTACGGCCATACCACCCTGAACGCGCCCGATCTCGTCCGATCTCGGAAGCTAAGCAGGGTCGGGCCCGGTTAGTACTTGGATGGGAGACTGCCTGGGAATACCGGGTGCCGTAAGCTTTTTCTTCTCATCGGCAGAGGGCGCCGCTCCTTCTTCAGTGGAGATGCGATGGCCGTGGCCACAGCCACACAATTGCAGGTTTGAGGTTTCTGCCACATGTTCAGTTACTTTCATTTGCAGTCGCTTCAAATTGCGGAAAACAGTCTGTTTGTTTTTTGAATTTGTTTATTGGCACTATGACAATGTTTGCTAGAGGTAGCGCGCACATTTGGTTTGCATTGTTGGTCATACTGCTGTTTTAACTAAGTTACGTTATTTCCTTTTTCTTTGAGTTACCTGGCTGCTGAGCTCTCCTTCCTGGTCAAGCAAAAGATGGGGCTGAGGGTGGAGCCTGATTTTATGCCCAGGCCCAACCCAAGGACCGCACCAAGAGCTCTGTCAGCCTGGGGAAGGGAATCAGGGTTTCTTTGTGTTGAGTTTCAGTTATGGTTTATGTTGTCCTCCCCCTGCATTTGTTTATTGGTTTGATCACTCAGTATATAGGTTTCCCTCAGGTCCCATTTAGGCAGGTCTAATAGTTGAGTTCACTTCTTGTTTTGTAAGCTGTATTTGTCAGTAGAGTTATGTTTCGTTGACCTCCTTTAAGGGCCCTATAAATCTTACTTCTGTTCTCTTCACTTATTTCTTTGTGGAATCTTTTTGTTGGAATAAACCAAACCTTTTGTCTGAACTTTTAAACCTTTGTGTGTTACTTTTGTGCTTTTGACTGTTTGGCCCATGTAAACGGGAGACATTCAACAATACTGGTTGGTTTGTCTTTTCATGGAATTATATATGTTTATAAGAAAACCCTGGTATTGCTGTCAGTCCTGTTCAGCAGCTTTGAGACTCCAAGCGCCGACCTCGAGCAGGGTCGCAACTGGCCGTTACTTTTTTGATGGAGAGTCAAGCACTGGTGCTGTGAGCTTCCTTTTCTCTCATCGGCAGAGGGCGCTGCTCCGTCCTCGGTGGAGACGACAAATACTTTGTTTGGTCTTTTCATGCAATTATATGTTTATGAGAAAAGCATAGATTATTGTTAGTCATATTCAGCGGTTTTGAGAACTGTTAGTGGCATTTTAGCATCTATAAATATCTTTTCTGCATCAGCTCCAACGGCTTACGGCCATACCACCCTGAACGCGCCCGATCTCGTCCGATCTCGGAAGCTAAGCAGGGTCGGGCCCGGTTAGTACTTGGATGGGAGACCGCCTGGGAATACCGGGTGCCGTAAGCTTTTTCTTCTCATCGGCAGAGGGCGCTGCTCCTTCTTCAGTGGAGATGCGGTGGCCGTGGCCACAGCCACACAATTGCAGGTTTGAGGTTTCTGCCACATGTTCAGTTACTTTCATTTGCAGTCGCTTCAAATTACGGAAAACAGTCTGTTTGGTTTTTGAATTTGTTTATTGGCACTATGACAATGTTTGCTAGAGGTAGCGCGCACATTTGGTTTGCTTTGTTGGTCATACTGCTGTTTTAACTAAGTTACGTTATTTCCTTTCTCTTTGAGTTACCTGGCTGCTGAGCTCTCCTTCCTGGTCAAGCAAAAGATGGGGCTGAGGGTGGAGCCTGATTTTTTGCCCAGGCCCAACCCAAGGACCGCACCAAGAGCTCTGTCAGCCTGGGGGAAGGGAATCAGGGTTTCTTTGTGTTGAGTTTCAGTTATGGTTTATGTTGTCCTCCCCCTGCATTTGTTTATTGGTTTGATCACTCAGTATATAGGTTCCCCTCAGGTCTCATTTAGGCAGGTCTAATAGTTGAGTTCACTTCTTGTTTTGTAAGCTGTATTTGTCAGTAGAGTTATGTTTCGTTGACCTCCTTTAAGGGCCCTATAAATCTTACTTCTGTTCTCTTCACTTATTTCTTTGTGGAATCTTTTGGTTGGAATAAACCAAACCTTTGTCTGAACTTTAAACCTGTGTTACTTTGTGCTTTGACTGCTTGGCCCACAACGGGAGACAACAAATACTTGGTTGGTTTGGTCTTTTAATGGAATTATATGTTTATAAGAAAACCCCAGGCTGTTGTCAGTCCTGTTCAGCAGCTTTGAGACCTGCGTCGACCTCGGGAGCTAAGCAGGGTCGGGCCCGGTCAGTACTTGGATGGGAGAGCGCCCGGGAACACCGGGTGCTGTGAGCTCTTTCTTCTCATCGGCAGAGGGCGCTGCTCCTTCCTCGGTGGAGACGACAAATACTTAGTTTGGTCTTTTCATGCAATTATATGTTTATGAGAAAAGCATAGATTATTGGGTTAGTCATATTCAGCTGTTTTGAGAACTGTTAGTGGCATTTTAGCATCTATAAATATCTTGTCTGCATCAGTCTAACGGCTTACGTACCTGAACACGCCTCATCTCGTCCGGATCTCGAAGCTAAGCAGGGCCGGGTCCGTTAGTACTTGGATGGGGAGACCGGCCTGGGAATACCGGTGTCGTAGCTTTTTCTTTCTCATCGCAGAGGGCTTCGCTCCTTCTTCAGTGGAGATGCGATGGTCAGTGGCCACAGCCACACAATTGCAGGTTTGATGTTTCTGCCATGTTCAGTTACTTTACTTGCAGGTCGCCTAAATTACGGAAAACAGTCTGTTTGGTTTTTTAATTTGTTTATTGGCACTATGACAATGTTTGCTAGAGGTAGCGCGCACATTTGGTTTACATTGTTGGTCATACTGCTGTTTTAACTAAGTTACGTTATTTCCTTTCTCTTTGAGTTACCTGGCTGCTGAGCTCTCCTTCCTGGTCAAGCAAAAGATGGGGCTGAGGGTGGAGCCTGAATTTATGCCCAGGCCCAACCCAAGGACCGCACCGAGAGCTCTGTCAGCCTGGGGGAAGGGAATCAGGGTTTCTTTGTGTTGAGTTTCAGTTATGGTTTATGTTGTCCTCCCCCTGCATTTGTTTATTGGTTTGATCACTCAGTATATAGGTTTCCCTCAGGTCTCATTTAGGCAGGTCTTATAGTTGAGTTCACTTCTTGTTTTGTAAGCTGTATTTGTCAGTAGAGTTATGTTTCGTTGACCTCCTTTAAGGGCCCTATAAATCTTACTTCTGTTCTCTTCACTTATTTCTTTGTGGAATCTTTTTGTTGGGATAAACCAAACCTTTGTCTGAACTTTAAACCTGTGTTACTTTGTGCTTTGACTGCTTGGCCCACAACGGGAGACAACAAATACTTGGTTGGTTTGGTCTTTTCATGGAATTATATGTTTATAAGAAAACCCCAGGCTGTTGTCAGTCCTGTTCAGCAGCTTTGAGACCTGCGTCGACCTCGGGAGCTAAGCAGGGTCGGGCCCGGTCAGTACTTGGATGGGAGAGCACCCGGGAACACCGGGTGCTGTGAGCTCTTTCTTCTCATCGGCAGAGGGCGCTGCTCCTTCCTCGGTGGAGACGACAAATACTTGGTTTGGTCTTTTCATGCAATTATATGTTTATGAGAAAAGCATAGATTATTGTTAGTCATATTCAGCGGTTTTGAGAACTGTTAGTGGCATTTTAGCATCTATAAATATCTTGTCTGCATCAGCTCCAACGGCTTACGGCCATACCACCTGAACACGCCCGATCTCGTCCGATCTCGGAAGCTAAGCAGGGTCGGGCCCGGTTAGTACTTGGATGGGAGACCGCCTGGGAATACCGGGTGCCGTAAGCTTTTTCTTCTCATCGGCAGAGGGCGCTGCTCCTTCTTCAGTGGAGATGCGACGGCCGTGGCCACAGCCACACAATTGCAGGTTGAGGTTTCTGCCACATGTTCAGTTACTTTCATTTGCAGTCGCTTCAAATTACGGAAAACAGTCTGTTTGGTTTTTGAATTTGTTTATTGGCACTATGACAATGTTTGCTAGAGGTAGCGCGCACATTTGGTTTGCATTGTTGGTCATACTGCTGTTTTAACTAAGTTACGTTATTTCCTTTCTCTTTGAGTTACCTGGCTGCTGAGCTCTCCTTCCTGGTCAAGCAAAAGATGGGGCTGAGGGTGGAGCCTGATTTTATGCCCAGGCCCAACCCAAGGACCGCACCAAGAGCTCTGTCAGCCTGGGGGAAGGGAATCAGGGTTTCTTTGTGTTGAGTTTCAGTTATGGTTTATGTTGTCCTCCCCCTGCATTTGTTTATTGGTTTGATCACTCAGTATATAGGTTTCCCTCAGGTCTCATTTAGGCAGGTCTAATAGTTGAGTTCACTTCTTGTTTTGTAAGCTGTATTTGTCAGTAGAGTTATGTTTCGCTGACCTCCTTTAAGGGCCCTATAAATCTTACTTCTGTTCTCTTCACTTATTTCTTTGTGGAATCTTTTTGTTGGAATAAACCAAACCTTTGTCTGAACTTTAAACCTGTGTTACTTTGTGCTTTGACTGCTTGGCCCACAACGGGAGACAACAAATACTTGGTTGGTTTGGTCTTTTCATGGAATTATATGTTTATAAGAAAACCCCAGGCTGTTGTCAGTCCTGTTCAGCAGCTTTGAGACCTGCGTCGACCTCGGGAGCTAAGCAGGGTCGGGCCCGGTCAGTACTTGGATGGGAGAGCGCCCGGGAACACCGGGTGCTGTGAGCTCTTTCTTCTCATCGGCAGAGGGCGCTGCTCCTTCCTCGGTGGAGACGACAAATACTTGGTTTGGTCTTTTCATGCAATTATATGTTTATGAGAAAAGCATAGATTATTGTTAGTCATATTCAGCTGTTTGAGAACTGTTAGTGGCATTTTAGCATCTATAAATATCTTGTCTGCATCAGCTCCAACGGCTTACGGCCATACCACCCTGAACACGCCCGATCTCGTCCGATCTCGGAAGCTAAGCAGGGTCGGGCCCGGTTAGTACTTGGATGGGAGACCGCCTGGGAATACCGGGTGCCGTAAGCTTTTTCTTCTCATCGGCAGAGGGCGCTGCTCCTTCTTCAGTGGAGATGCGATGGCCGTGGCCACAGCCACACAATTGCAGGTTTGAGGTTTCTGCCACATGTTCAGTTACTTTCATTTGCAGTCGCTTCAAATTACGGAAAACAGTCTGTTTGGTTTTTGAATTTGTTTATTGGCACTATGACAATGTTTGCTAGAGGTAGCGCGCACATTTGGTTTACATTGTTGGTCATACTGCTGTTTTAACTAAGTTACGCTATTTCCTTTCTCTTTGAGTTACCTGGCTGCTGAGCTCTCCTTCCTGGTCAAGCAAAAGATGGGGCTGAGGGTGGAGCCTGATTTTATGCCCAGGCCCAACCCAAGGACCGCACCAAGAGCTCTGTCAGCCTGGGGAAGGGAATCAGGGTTTCTTTGTGTTGAGTTTCAGTTATGGTTTATGTTGTCCTCCCCCTGCATTTGTTTATTGGTTTGATCACTCAGTATATAGGTTTCCCTCAGGTCTCATTTAGGCAGGTCTACTAGTTGAGTTCACTTCTTGTTTTGTAAGCTGTATTTGTCAGTAGAGTTATGTTTCGTTGACCTCCTTTAAGGGCCCTATAAATCTTACTTCTGTTCTCTTCACTTATTTCTTTGTGGAATCTTTTGTTGGAATAAACCAAACCTTTGTCTGAACTTTAAACCTGTGTTACTTTGTGCTTTGACTGCTTGGCCCACAACGGGAGACAACAAATACTTGGTTGGTTTGGTCTTTTCATGGAATTATATGTTTATAAGAAAACCCCAGGCTGTTGTCAGTCCTGTTCAGCAGCTTTGAGACCTGCGTCGACATCGGGAGCTAAGCAGGGTCGGGCCCGGTCAGTACTTGGATGGGAGAGCCGCCCGGGAACACCGGGTGCTGTGAGCTTTTCTTCCTCATCGGCAGAGGGCTGCTCCTTCCTCGGTGGAGACTTTATTAAATACTTTATTTGGTCTTTTCATGCAATTATAAGCTTTGCGAGAAAGCATAGATTATTGTTAATGTATTCAGCGGTTTTGAGAACTGTTAGTGGCATTTGTAGCATCTATAAATATCTTTGTCTGCATCAGCTCCAACGGCTTACGCCATATTACCCTGAACGCCGCCTCGATCTCGTCCGATCTCGAAGTTGGGTTATATCGCCCGGTTAGTACTTGGATGGGAGACCGCCTGGGAATACCGGTGCCGTAGTTTTTCTTCTATCGCAGAGGCTGCTCCTTCTTCAGTGGAGATGCGATGGCCGTGGCCACAGCCACACAATTGCAGGTTTGAGGTTTCTGCCACATGTTCAGTTACTTTCATTTGCAGTCGCTTCAAATTACGGAAAACAGTCTGTTTGGTTTTTTAATTTGTTTATTGGCACTATGACAATGTTTGCTAGAGGTAGCGCGCACATTTGGTTTGCATTGTTGGTCATACTGCTGTTTTAACTAAGTTACGTTATTTCCTTTCTCTTTGAGTTACCTTGCTGCTGAGCTCTCCTTCCTGGTCAAGCAAAAGATGGGGCTGAGGGTGGAGCCTGATTTTATGCCCAGGCCCAACCCAAGGACCGCACCAAGAGCTCTGTCAGCCTGGGGGAAGGGAATCAGGTTTTCTTTGTGTTGAGTTTCAGTTATGGTTTATGTTGTCCTCCCCCTGCATTTGTTTATTGGTTTGATCACTCAGTATATAGGTTTCCCTCAGGTCTCATTTAGGCAGGTCTAATAGTTGAGTTCACTTCTTGTTTTGTAAGCTGTATTTGTCAGTAGAGCTATGTTTCGTTGACCTCCTTTAAGGGCCCTATAAATCTTACTTCTGTTCTCTTCACTTATTTCTTTGTGGAATCTTTTTGTTGGAATAAACCAAACCTTTGTCTGAACTTTAAACCTGTGTTACTTTGTGCTTTGACTGCTTGGCCCACAACGGGAGACAACAATTACTTGGTTGGTTTGGTCTTTTCATGGAATTATATGTTTATAAGAAAACCCCAGGCTGTTGTCAGTCCTGTTCAGCAGCTTTGAGACCTGCGTCGACCTCGGGAGCTAAGCAGGGTCGGGCCCGGTCAGTCCTTGGATGGGAGAGCGCCCGGGAACACCGGGTGCTGTGAGCTCTTTCTTCTCATCGGCAGAGGGCGCTGCTCCTTCCTCGGTGGAGACGACAAATACTTGGTTTGGTCTTTTCATGCAATTATATGTTTATGAGAAAAGCATGGATTATTGTTAGTCATATTCAGCGGTTTTGAGAACTGTTAGTGGCATTTTAGCATCTATAAATATCTTGTCTGCATCAGCTCCAACGGCTTACGGCCATACCACCCTGAACGCGCCCGATCTCGTCCGATCTCGTCCGATCTCGGAAGCTAAGCAGGGTCGGGCCCGCTGTTTCGATGGAGAGCTTCCGGGAACACCGGGTGCTGTGAGCTCTTTCTTTCATCGGCAGAGGGCTGTTCTTCCTCGTGGAGACGCACAAATACTTGGTTTGGTCTTTCATGCAATTATATGTTTGCGAGAAAAGCATAGATTATTGTTAGTCATATTCAGCGTTTTGAGAACTGTTAGTGGCATTTTAGCATCTATAAATATCTTGTCTGCATCAGTTCAACGCTTACTTGCCATACCACTCTGAACACGCCTCGCATCTCAACCGACCTCGAAGTTAAGCAGGGTCGGGCCCGGCCAGTAATACTCTGGATGGGAGACCGCCTGGGAATACCGGGTGCCGTAGCTTTTTCTTCTCATCGGCAGAGGGCGCTGCTCCTTCTTCAGTGGAGATGCGATGGCGTGGCCACAGCCACACAATTGCAGGTTTGAGGTTTCTGCCACATGTTCAGTTACTTTCATTTGCAGTCGCTTCAAATTACGGAAAACAGTCTGTTTGGTTTTTGAATTTGTTTATTGGCACTATGACAATGTTTGCTAGAGGTAGCGCGCACATTTGGTTTACATTGTTGGTCATACTGCTGTTTTAACTAAGTTACGTTATTTCCTTTCTCTTTGAGTTACCTGGCTGCTGAGCTCTCCTTCCTGGTCAAGCAAAAGATGGGGCTGAGGGTGGAGCCTGATTTTATGCCCAGGCCCAACCCAAGGACCGCACCAAGAGCTCTGTCAGCCTGGGGGAAGGGAATCAGGGTTTCTTTGTGTTGAGTTTCAGTTATGGTTTATGTTGTCCTCCCCCTGCATTTGTTTATTGGTTTGATCACTCAGTATATAGGTTTCCCTCAGGTCTCATTTAGGCAGGTCTAATAGTTGAGTTCACTTCTTGTTTTGTAAGCTGTATTTGTCAGTAGAGTTATGTTTCGTTGACCTCCTTTAAGGGCCCTATAAATCTTACTTCTGTTCTCTTCACTTATTTCTTTGTGGAATCTTTTTGTTGGAATAAACCAAACCTTTGTCTGAACTTTAAACCTGTGTTACTTTGTGCTTTGACTGCTTGGCCCACAACGGGAGACAACAAATACTTGGTTGGTTTGGTCTTTTCATGGAATTATATGTTTATAAGAAAACCCCAGGCTGTTGTCAGTCCTGTTCAGCAGCTTTGAGACCTGCGTCGACCTCGGGAGCTAAGCAGGGTCGGGCCCGGTCAGTACTTGGATGGGAGAGCGCCCGGGAACACCGGGTGCTGTGAGCTCTTTCTTCTCATCGGCAGAGGGCGCTGCTCCTTCCTCGGTGGAGACGACAAATACTTGGTTTGGTCTTTTCATGCAATTATATGTTTATGAGAAAAGCATAGATTATTGTTAGTCATATTCAGCGGTTTTGAGAACTGTTAGTGGCATTTTAGCATCTATAAATATCTTGTCTGCATCAGCTCCAACGGCTTACGGCCATACCACCCTGAACACGCCCGATCTCGTCCGATCTCGGAAGCTAAGCAGGGTCGGGCCCGGTTAGTACTTGGATGGGAGACCGCCTGGGAATACCGGGTGCCGTAAGCTTTTTCTTCTCATCGGCAGAGGGCGCTGCTCCTTCTTCAGTGGAGATGCGATGGCCGTGGCCACAGCCACACAATTGCAGGTTTGAGGTTTCTGCCACATGTTCAGTTACTTTCATTTGCAGTCGCTTCAAATTACGGAAAACAGTCTGTTTGGTTTTTGAATTTGTTTATTGGCACTATGACAATGTTTGCTAGAGGTAGCGCGCACATTTGGTTTACATTGTTGGTCATACTGCTGTTTTAACTAAGTTACGTTATTTCCTTTCTCTTTGAGTTACCTGGCTGCTGAGCTCTCCTTCCTGGTCAAGCAAAAGATGGGGCTGAGGGTGGAGCCTGATTTTATGCCCAGGCCCAACCCAAGGACCGCACCAAGAGCTCTGTCAGCCTGGGGGAAGGGAATCAGGGTTTCTTTGTGTTGAGTTTCAGTTATTGTTTATGTTGTCCTCCCCCTGCATTTGTTTATTGGTTTGATCACTCAGTATATAGGTTTCCCTCAGGTCTCCTTTAGGCAGGTCTAATAGTTGAGTTCACTTCTTGTTTTGTAAGCTGTATTTGTCCAGTAGGGGTATGTTCGTTGACCTCCTTTAAAGAGACCCTATAAATCTTACTTCTGTTCTCTCTTCACTTATTTCTTTGTGGAGATCTTTTTTGTTGGAATAAACCAAACCTTTGTCTGAACTTTAAGCCTGTGTTACTTTATTGCTTTGACTGCTTGGCCCTAGCGGGGAGACAACAAACATGGTTGGTTTGGTCTTTTCATGGAATTATATGTTTATAAGAAACCCCAGGCTATTATGCGGTCCTGTTCAGCAGCTTTGAGACCTGCGTCGACCTCGGGAACTAAGCAGGAGTCAGACCCGATGTTCCGGTACTTTCGGATGGGGAGGCCGGAACACCGGGTGCTGTGAGCTCTTTCTCTTCTCATCGGCAGAGAGGCTGCTCCTTCCTCACGGTGGAGCGACAAATACTTGGTTTGGCCTTTTAGATGCAATTATATGTTTATGAAAAGCATAGATCATTGTTAGTCATATTCAGCGGATTTGAGAACTGTTAGTGGCATTTTAGCATCTATAAATATCTTTGTCTGCATCAGCTCCAGCGACTGCGGCCATACCACCCTGAAACGTAGCCCGATCTCGTCGATCACCGGAGAAGCTAAGCAGGGTCGGGCCAGTTGAGCTACTTGGATGGGGAGACGCTACAGGAATACCGGGTGCCGTAAGCGTTTTCTTCTCATCGGCAGAGGGCGCTGCTCCTTCTTCAGTGGAGATGCGATGGCCGTGGCCACAGCCACACAATTGCAGGTTTGAGGTTTCTGCCACATATTCAGTTACTTTCATTTGCAGTCGCTTCAAATTGCGGAAAACAGTCTGTTTGGTTTTTGAATTTGTTTATTGGCACTATGACAATGTTTGCTAGAGGTAGCGCGCACATTTGGTTTGCATTGTTGGTCATACTGCTGTTTTAACTAAGTTACATTATTTCCTTTCTCTTTGAGTTACCTGGCTGCTGAGCTCTCCTTCCTGGTCAAGCAAAAGATGGGGCTGAGGGTGGAGCCTGATTTTATGCCCAGGCCCAACCCAAGGACCTCACCGAGAGCTCTGTCAGCCTGGGGGAAGGGAATCAGGGTTTCTTTGTGTTGAGTTTCAGTTATGGTTTATGTTGTCCTCCCCCTGCATTTGTTTATTGGTTTGATCACTCAGTATATGGGTTTCCCTCAGGTCTCCTTTAGGCAGGTCTAATAGTTGAGTTCACTTCTTGTTTTGTAAGCTGTATTTGTCAGTAGAGTTATGTTTCGTTGACCTCCTTTAAGGGCCCTATAAATCTTACTTCTGTTCTCTTCACTTATTTCTTTGTGGAATCTTTTGTTGGAATAAACCAAACCTTTGTCTGAACTTTAAACCTGTGTTACTTTGTGCTTTGACTGCTTGGCCCACAACGGGAGACAACAAATACTTGGTTGGTTTGGTCTTTTCATGGAATTATATGTTTATAAGAAAACCCCGAATATTGTCGGTCCTGTTCAGCAGCTTTGAGACCTGGAAATCGACCTCGCGGGAGCTAAGCAGGGAATTGGTCCGTCGATACCGTACTCGGATGGGAGAGCGCCCGGGAACACCGGGTGCTGTGAGCTCTTTCTTCTCATCGGCAGAGGGCGCTGCTCCTTCCTCGGTGGAGGCGACAAATACTTGGTTTGGCCTTTTCGTGCAATTATATGTTTATGAGAAAAGCATAGATCATTGTTAGTCATATTCAGCGGTTTTGAGAACTGTTAGTGGCATTTTAGCATCTATAAATATCTTGTCTGCATCAGCTCCAGCGGCTTACGGCCATACCACCCTGAACGCGCCCGATCTCGTCCGATCTCGGAAGCTAAGCAGGGTCGGGCCCGGTTAGTACTTGGATGGGAGACCGCCTGGGAATACCGGTGCCGTAAGCTTTTTCTTCTCATCGGCAGAGGGCGCTGCTCCTTCTTCAGTGGAGATGCGATGGCCGTGGCCACAGCCACACAATTGCAGGTTTGAGGTTTCTGCCACATGTTCAGTTACTTTCATTTGCAGTCGCTTCAAATTACGGAAACCAGTCTGTTTGGTTTTTGAATTTGTTTATTGGCACTATGACAATGTTTGCTAGAGGTAGCGCGCACATTTGGTTTGCATTGTTGGTCATACTGCTGTTTTAACTAAGTTACGTTATTTCCTTTCTCTTTGAGTTACCTGGCTGCTGAGCTCTCCTTCCTGGTCAAGCAAAAGATGGGGCTGAGGGTGGAGCCTGATTTTATGCCCAGGCCCAACCCAAGGACCGCACCAAGAGCTCTGTCAGCCTGGGGGAAGGGAATCAGGGTTTCTTTGTGTTGAGTTTCAGTTATGGTTTATGTTGTCCTCCCCTGCATTTGTTTATTGGTTTGATCACTCAGTATATAGGTTTCCCTCAGGTCTCATTTAGGCAGGTCTAATAGTTGAGTTCACTTCTTGTTTTGTAAGCTGTATTTGTCAGTAGAGTTATGTTTCGTTGACCTCCTTTAAGGGCCCTATAAATCTTACTTCTGTTCTCTTCACTTATTTCTTTGTGGAATCTTTTTGTTGGAATAAACCAAACCTTTGTCTGAACTTTAAACCTGTGTTACTTTGTGCTTTGACTGCTTGGCCCACAACGGGAGACAACAAACACTTGGTTGGTTTGGTCTTTTCATGGAATTATATGTTTATAAGAAAACCCCAGGCTATTGTCGGTCCTGTTCAGCAGCTTTGAGACCTGCGTCGACCTCGGGAGCTAAGCAGGGTCGGGCCCGGTCAGTACTCGGATGGGAGAGCGCCGAACACCGGGTGCTGTGAGCTCTCTTCTTCTCATCGGCAGAGCTGCTCCTTCCTCGGTGGAGGCGACAAATACTTGGTTTGGCCTTTTAGTGCAATTATATGTTTATGAGAAAAGCATAGATCATTGTTAGTCATTCAGCGGTTTGAGAACTGTGGTGGCATTTTAGCATCTATAAATATCTTGTCTGCATCAGCTCCAACGACTACGGCCATACCACCTGAAGCAGCGCCCACGATCTCGTCGATCTCGCGGAAGCCTTCAAAGCGGGGTCGGGCCGGTAGTACTTGGATGGGAGACCGCCCGGGAATACCGGGTGCCGTAAGCTTTTTCTTCTCATCGGCAGAGGGCGCTGCTCCTTCTTCAGTGGAGATGCGATGGCCGTGGCCACAACCACACAATTGCAGGTTTGAGGTTTCTGCCACATGTTCAGTTACTTTCATTTGCAGTCGCTTCAAATTACGGAAAACAGTCTGTTTGGGTTTTGAATTTGTTTATTGGCACTATGACAATGTTTGCTAGAGGTAGCGCGCACATTTGGTTTGCATTGTTGGTCATACTGCTGTTTTAACTAAGTTACGTTATTTCCTTTCTCTTTGAGTTACCTGGCTGCTGAGCTCTCCTTCCTGGTCAAGCAAAAGATGGGGCTGAGGGTGGAGCCTGATTTTATGCCCAGGCCCAACCCAAGGACCGCACCAAGAGCTCTGTCAGCCTGGGGGAAGGGAATCAGGGTTTCTTTGTGTTGAGTTTCAGTTATGGTTTATGTTGTCCTCCCCCTGCATTTGTTTATTGGTTTGATCACTCAGTATATAGGTTTCCCTCAGGTCTCATTTAGGCAGGTCTAATAGTTGAGTTCACTTCTTGTTTTGTAGGCTGTATTTGTCAGTAGAGTTATGTTTCGTTGACCTCCTTTAAAGGGCCCTATAAATCTTACTTCTGTTCTCTTCACTTATTTCTTTGTGGAATCTTTTTGTTGGAATAAACCAAACCTTTGTCTGAACTTTAAACCTGTGTTACTTTGTGCTTTGACTGCTTGGCCCACAACGGGAGACAACAAATACTTGGTTGGTTTGGTCTTTTCATGGAATTATATGTTTATAAGAAAACCCCAGGCTATTGTCGGTCCTGTTCAGCAGCTTTGAGACCTGCGTCGACCTCGGGAGCTAAGCAGGGTCGGGCCCGGTCAGTACTCGGATGGGAGAGCGCCCGGGAACACCGGGTGCTGTGAGCTCTTTCTTCTCATCGGCAGAGGGCGCTGCTCCTTCCTCGGTGGAGACGACAAATACTTGGTTTGGCCTTTTCGTGCAATTATATGTTTATGAGAAAAGCATAGATCATTGTTAGTCATATTCAGCGGTTTTGAGAACTGTTAGTGGCATTTTAGCATCTATAAATATCTTGTCTGCATCAGCTCCAACGGCTTACGGCCATACCACCCTGAACGCGCCCGATCTCGTCCGATCTCGGAAGCTAAGCAGGGTCGGGCCCGGTTAGTACTTGGATGGGAGACCGCCTGGGAATACCGGGTGCCGTAAGCTTTTCTTCTCATCGGCAGAGGGCGCTGCTCCTTCTTCAGTGGAGATGCGATGGCCGTGGCCACAACCACACAATTGCAGGTTTGAGGTTTCTGCCACATGTTCAGTTACTTTCATTTGCAGTCGCTTCAAATTGCGGAAAACAGTCTGTTTGGTTTTTGAATTTGTTTATTGCCACTATGACAATGTTTTCTAGAGGTAGCGCGCACATTTGGTTTGCATTGTTGGTCATACTGCTGTTTTAACTAAGTTCGTTATTTCCTTTCTCTTTGAGTTACCTGGCTGCTGAGCTCTCCTTCCTGGTCAAGCAAAAGATGGGGCTGAGGGTGGAGCCTGATTTTATGCCCAGGCCCAACCCAAGGACCGCACCAAGAGCTCTGTCAGCCTGGGGGAAGGGAATCAGGGTTTCTTTGTGTTGAGTTTCAGTTATGGTTTATGTTGTCCTCCCCCTGCATTTGTTTATTGGTTTGATCACTCAGTATATAGGTTTCCCTCAGGTCTCATTTAGGCAGGTCTAATAGTTGAGTTCACTTCTTGTTTTGTAAGCTGTATTTGTCAGTAGAGTTATGTTTCGTTGACCTCCTTTAAGGGCCCTATAAATCTTACTTCTGTTCTCTTCACTTATTTCTTTGTGGAATCTTTTGTTGGAATAAACCAAACCTTTGTCTGAACTTTAAACCTGTGTTACTTTGTGCTTTGACTGCTTGGCCCACAACGGGAGACAACAAATACTTGGTTGGTTTGGTCTTTTCATGGAATTATATGTTTATAAGAAAACCCCAGGCTATTGTCGGTCCTGTTCAGCAGCTTTGAGACCTGCGTCGACCTCGGGAGCTAAGCAGGGTCGGGCCCGGTCAGTACTCGGATGGGAGAGCGCCCGGGAACACCGGGTGCTGTGAGCTCTTTCTTCTCATCGGCAGAGGGCGCTGCTCCTTCCTCGGTGGAGACGACAAATACTTGGTTTGGCCTTTTCGTGCAATTATATGTTTATGAGAAAAGCATAGATCATTGTTAGTCATATTCAGCGGTTTTGAGAACTGTTAGTGGCATTTTAGCATCTATAAATATCTTGTCTGCATCAGCTCCAACGGCTTACGGCCATACCACCCTGAACGCGCCCGATCTCGTCCGATCTCGGAAGCTAAGCAGGGTCGGGCCCGGTTAGTACTTGGATGGGAGACCGCCTGGGAATACCGGGTGCCGTAAGCTTTTCTTCTCATCGGCAGAGGGCGCTGCTCCTTCTTCAGTGGAGATGCGATGGCCGTGGCCACAGCCACACAATTGCAGGTTTGAGGTTTCTGCCACATGTTCAGTTACTTTCATTTGCAGTCGCTTCAAATTGCGGAAAACAGTCTGTTTGGTTTTTGAATTTGTTTATTGGCACTATGACAATGTTTGCTAAGTGGCGCACATTTGGTTTGCATTGTTGGTCATACTGCTGTTTTAAACTAAGTTACGTTATTTCCTTTCTCTTTGAGTTACCTGGCTGCTGAGCTCTCCTTCCTGGTCAAGCAAAAGATGGGGCTGAGGGTGGAGCCTGATTTTATGCCCAGGCCCAACCCAAGGACCGCACCAAGAGCTCTGTCAGCCTGGGGGAAGGGAATCAGGGTTTCTTTGTGTTGAGTTTCAGTTATGGTTTATGTTGTCCTCCCCCTGCATTTGTTTATTGGTTTGATCACTCAGTATATAGGTTTCCCTCAAGGTCTCATTTAGGCAGGTCTAATAGTTGAGTTCACTTCTTGTTTTGTAAGCTGTATTTGTCAGTAGAGTTATGTTTCGTTGACCTCCTTTAAGGGCCCTATAAATCTTACTTCTGTTCTCTTAACTTATTTCTTTGTGGAATCTTTTTGTTGGAATAAACCAAACCTTTGTCTGAACTTTAAACCTGTCTTACTTTGTGCTTTGACTGCTTGGCCCACAACGGGAGACAACAAATACTTGGTTGGTTTGGTCTTTTCATGGAATTATATGTTTATAAGAAAACCCCAGGCTACTGTCGGTCCTGTTAAGCAGCTTTGAGACCTCGCGTCGACCTCGGGAGCTAAGCAGGGTCGGGGCCGGTCAGTACTTTCGGATGGGGACCGGGAACACTGGGTGCCTGTGAGCTCTTCTTCTCATCGGCTGAGGCGCTGCTCCTTCTCGGTGGAGGCGACAAATACTTGGTTTGGCTTACCTTTTTCGTGCAATTATATGTTTATGAGAAAAGCATAGATTGTGTTAGTCATATTCAGCGGCTTTGAGAACTGTTAGTGGCATTTTAGCATCTATAAATGTCTTGTCTGCATCAGCTCCAACGGCTTACGGCCATACCACCCTGAACGCGCCCGATCTCGTCCGATCTCGGAAGCTAAGCAGGGTCGGGCCCAGTTAGTACTTGGATGGGAGACCGCCTGGGAATACCGGGTGCCGTAAGCTTTTTCTTCTCATCGGCAGAGGGCGCTGCTCCTTCTTCAGTGGAGATGCGATGGCCGTGGCCACAGCCACACAATTGCAGGTTGGAGGTTTCTGCTACATGTTCAGTTACTTTCATTTGCAGTCGCTTCAAATTAAGGAAAACAGTCTGTTTGGTTTTTGAATTTGTTTATTGGCACTATGACAATGTTTGCTAGAGGTAGCGCGCACATTTGGTTTACATTGTTGGTCATACTGCTGTTTTAACTAAGTTACGTTATTTCCTTTCTCTTTGAGTTACATGGCTGCTGAGCTCTCCTTCCTGGTCAAGCAAAAGATGGGGCTGAGGGTGGAGCCTGATTTTATGCCCAGGCCCAACCCAAGAAGGACCGCACCGAGAGCTCTGTCAGCCTGGGGGAAGGGAATCAGGGTTTCTTTGTGTTGAGTTTCAGTTATGTTTTATGTTGTCCTCCCCCTGCATTTGTTTATTGGTTTGATCACTCAGTATATAGGTTTCCCTCAGGTCTCCTTTAGGCAGGTCTAATAGTTGAGTTCACTTCTTGTTTTGTAAGCTGTATTTGTCAGTAGAGTTATGTTTCGTTGACCTCCTTTAAGGGCCCTATAAATCTTACTTCTGTTCTCTTCTCTTATTTCTTTGTGGAATCTTTTTGTTGGAATAAACCAAACCTTTGTCTGAACTTTAAACCTGTGTTACTTTGTGCTTTGACTGCTTGGCCCACAACGGGAGACAACAAATACTTGGTTGGTTTGGTCTTTTCATGGAATTATATGTTTATAATAAAACCCCAGGCTATTGTCAGTCCTGTTCAGCAGCTTTGAGACCTGCGTCGACCTCGGGAGCTAAGCAGGGTCGGGCCCGGTCAGTACTCGGATGGGAGAGCGCCCGGGAACACCGGGTGCTGTGAGCTCTTTCTTCTCATCGGCAGATGGCGCTGCTCCTTCCTCGGTGGAGACGACAAATACTTGGTTTGGCCTTTTCATGCAATTATATGTTTATGAGAAAAGCATAGATTATTGTTAGTCATATTCAACGGTTTTGAGAACTGTTAGTGGCATTTTAGCATCTATAAATATCTTGTCTGCATCAGCTCCAATGGCTTACGGCCATACCACCCTGAACGCGCCCGATCTCGTCCGATCTCGGAAGCTAAGCAGGGTCGGGCCCGGTTAGTACTTGGATGGGAGACCGCCCGGGAATACCGGGTGCCGTAAGCTTTTTCTTCTCATCGGCAGAGGGCGCTGCTCCTTCTTCAGTGGAGATGCGATGGCCGTGGCCACAACCACACAATTGCAGGTTTGAGGTTTCTGCCACATGTTCAGTTACTTTCATTTGCAGTCGCTTCAAATTACGGAAAACAGTCTGTTTGGTTTTTGAATTTGTTTATTGGCACTATGACAATGTTTGCTAGAGGTAGCGCGCACCTTTGGTTTGCATTGTTGGTCATACTGCTGTTTTAACTAAGTTACGTTATTTCCTTTCTCTTTGAGTTACCTGGCTGCTGAGCTCTCCTTCCTGGTCAAGCCAAAGATGGGGCTGAGGGTGGAGCCTGATTTTATGCCCAGGCCCAACCCAAGGACCGCACCGAGAGCTCTGTCAGCCTGGGGGAAGGGAATCAGGGTTTCTTTGTGTTGAGTTTCAGTTATGGTTTATGTTGTCCTCCCCCTGCATTTGTTTATTAGTTTGATCACTCAGTATATAGGTTTCCCTCAGGTCTCATTTAGGCAGGTCTAATAGTTGAGTTCACTTCTTGTTTTGTAAGCTGTATTTGTCAGTAGAGTTATGTTTCGTTGACCTCCTTTAAGGGCCCTATAAATCTTACTTCTGTTCTCTTCACTTATTTCTTGGTGGAATCTTTTTGTTGGAATAAACCAAACCTTTGTCTGAACTTTAAACCTGTGTTACTTTGTGCTTTGACTGCTTGGCCCACAACGGGAGACAACAAATACTTGGTTGGTTTGGTCTTTTCATGGAATTATATGTTTATAAGAAAACCCCAGGATATTGTCGGTCCTGTTCAGCAGCTTTGAGACCTGCGTCGACCTCGGGAGCTAAGCAGGGTCGGGCCCGGTCAGTACTCGGATGGGAGAGCGCCCGGGAACACCGGGTGCTGTGAGCTCTTTCTTCTCATCGGCAGAGGGCGCTGCTCCTTCCTCGGTGGAGACGACAAATACTTGGTTTGGCCTTTTCGTGCAATTATATGTTTATGAGAAAAGCATAGATCATTGTTAGTCATATTCAGCAGTTTTGAGAACTGTTAGTGGCATTTTAGCATCTATAAATATCTTGTCTGCATCAGCTCCAACGGCTTACGGCCATACCACCCTGAACGCGCCCGATCTCGTCCGATCTCGGAAGCTAAGCAGGGTCGGGCCCGGTTAGTACTTGGATGGGAGACCGCCTGGGAATACCCGGTGCCGTAAGCTTTTTCTTCTCATCGGCAGAGGGCGCTGCTCCTTCTTCAGTGGAGATGCGATGGCCGTGGCCACAGCCACACAATTGCAGGTTGGAGGTTTCTGCCACATGTTCAGTTACTTTCATTTGCAGTCGCTTCAAATTACGGAAAACAGTCTGTTTGGGTTTTGAATTTGTTTATTGGCACTATGACAATGTTTGCTAGAGGTAGCGCGCACATTTGGTTTACATTGTTGGTCATACTGCTGTTTTAACTAAGTTACGTTATTTCCTTTCTCTTTATGAGTTGCCTGGCTGCTGAGCTCTCCTTCCTGGTCCAAGCAAAGATGGGGCTGAGGGTGGAGCCTGATTTATGCCCAGGCCCAACCCAGGACCGCGCCAAAAGAGCTCTGTCAGCCTGGGGAAGGGAGTCAGAGGGTTTCTTTGTGTTGAGTTTCAGTTATGGTTTATGTTGTCCTCCCCTGCATTTGTTTTATTGGTTTGATCACTCAGTATATAGGTTTCCCTCAAGGTCTCATTTAGGCAGGTCTAATAGTTGAGTTCACTTCTTGTTTTTGTAAGCTGTATTTGTCAGTAGGGAGTTATGTTTCGTTGACTGACCTCCTTTAGGGCCTATAAATCTTACTTCTGTTCTCTTCCTTATTTCTTGAGTGGAATCTTTTTTGTTGGAATAAACCAAACCTTTGTCTGAACTTTAAACCTGTGTTACTTTGTGCTTTGACTGCTTGGCCCACAACGGGAGACAACAAATACTTGGTTGGTTTGGTCTTTTCATGGAATTATATGTTTATAAGAAAACCCCAGGCTGTTTTCAGTCCTGTTCAGCAGCTTTGAGACTTGCGTCGACCTCGGGAGCTAAGCAGGGTCGGGCCCGGTCAGTACTTGGATGGGAGAGCGCCCGGGAACACCGGGTGCTGTGAGCTCTTTCTTCTCATCGGCGAAACTGCTCCTTCCTCGGTGGGAACTGACAAATACTTAGTTTGGCCTTTTCGTACAATTATATGTTTATGAGAAAAGCATAGATTATTGTTAGTCATATTCAGCGGTTTTGAGAACTGTTGAGCAGCATTTTAGCATCTATAAATATCTTGTCTGCATCAGCTCCCAGCGACTTACGGCCATATACCACCCTGAGCGTCCGATCTGGAAGCTAAGCAGAATCCGGACGATTGATACTTGGATGGGAGACGCCTGGAATACCGAAGATTGCCATCGCTTTTTTCTTCTCGCCGGCAGAAGCTGCTCCTTCTTCAGTGGAGATGCGATGGCCGTGGCCACAACCACACAATTGCAGGTTTGAGGTTTCTGCCACATGTTCAGTTACTTTCATTTGCAGTCGCTTCAAATTGCGGAAAACAGTCTGTTTGGTTTTTGAATTTGTTTATTGGCACTATGACAATGTTTGCTAGAGGTAGCGCGCACATTTGGTTTGCATTGTTGGTCATACTGCTGTTTTTACTAAGTTACGTTATTTCCTTTCTCTTTGAGTTACCTGGCTGCTGAGCTCTCCTTCCTGGTCAAGCAAAAGATGGGGCTGAGGGTGGAGCCTGATTTTATGCCCAGGCCCAACCCAAGAAGGACCGCACCGAGATCTCTGTCAGCCTGGGGGAAGGGAATCAGGGTTTCTTTGTGTTGAGTTTCAGTTATGGTTTATGTTGTCCTCCCCCTGCATTTGTTTATTGGTTTGATCACTCAGTATATAGGTTTCCCTCAGGTCTCATTTAGGCAGGTCTAATAGTTGAGTTCACTTCTTGTTTTGTAAGCTGTATTTGTCAGTAGAGTTATGTTTAGTTGACCTCCTTTAAGGGCCCTATAAATCTTACTTCTGTTCTCTTCACTTATTTCTTTGTGGAATCTTTTTGTTGGAATAAACCAAACCTTTGTCTGAACTTTAAACGTGTGTTACTTTGTGCTTTGACTGCTTGGCCCACAACGGGAGACAACAAATACTTGGTTGGTTTGGTCTTTTCATGGAATTATATGTTTATAAGAAAACCCAAGGCTATTGTCGGTCCTGTTCAGCAGCTTTGAGACCTGCGTCGACCTCGGGAGCTAAGCAGGGTCGGGCCCGGTCGGTACTCGGATGGGAGAGCGCCCGGGATCACCGGGTGCTGTGAGCTCTTTCTTCTCATCGGCAGAGGGCGCTGCTCCTTCCTCGGTGGAGACGACAAATACTTGGTTTGGCCTTTTCATGCAATTATATGTTTATGAGAAAAGCATAGATTATTGTGAGTCATATTCAGCGGTTTTGAGAACTGTTAGTGGCATTTTAGCATCTATAAATATCTTGTCTGCATCAGCTCCAACGGCTTACGGCCATACCACCCTGAACACGCCCGATCTCGTCCGATCTCGGAAGCTAAGCAGGAGTCGGGCCAGTTAGTACTTGGATGGGAGGCAATACCAGGAATACCCCGGTGCCGTAAGCTTTTTCTTCTCATCGGCAGAGGGCGCTGCTCCTTCTTCAGTGGAGATGCGATGGCCGTGGCCACAGCCACACAATTGCAGGTTTGAGGTTTCTGCCACATGTTCAGTTACTTTCATTTGCAGTCGCTTCAAATTGCGGAAAACAGTCTGTTTGGTTTTTGAATTTGTTTATTGGCACTATGACAATGTTTGCTAGAGGTAGCGCGCACATTTGGTTTGCATTGTTGGTCATACTGCTGTTTTAACTAAGTTACGTTATTTCCTTTCTCTTTGAGTTACCTGGCTGCTGAGCTCTCCTTCCTGGTCAAGCAAAAGATGGGGCTGAGGGTGGAGCCTGATTTTATGCCCAGGCCCAACCCAAGGACCGCACCAAGAGCTCTGTCAGCCTGGGGGAAGGGAATCGGGGTTTCTTTGTGTTGAGTTTCAGTTATGGTTTATGTTGTCCTCCCCCTGCATTTGTTTATTGGTTTGATTGGTTTGAACCAATTCTATTTGTTATAGTGTACTGAGCTCCTGGACCGTATTCTGAATTTTTATCTGAATTCTCAGAGTTCTTATCAGGTTTAGTCCTTAAAACGGATAAAATAATTATTGTAGGTGATTTTAATATTCATGTGGATGTAGAAAATGATAGCCTTAGTGCTGCGTTTATCTCATTACTAGATTCGATTGGCTTCTGTCAGAGTGTACATAAACCCACTCACTGTTTTAACCACACCCTCGACCTTGTTCTTGTTTATGGGATTGAAATTGAACATCTAATAGTCTTTCCACAGAATTCTTTTTATCAGACCATTTTCTATTAACTTTTGAATTCCTATTACTGGACTACACGCCATTAGGCAAACATTCCTACACTAGATGTCTATCTGATAGTGCTGTAGCTAAATTTAAGGAAGTGATTCCATCGGCATTAAATTCAGTTCCATGTCTCAATGTAACAGATGACTCATATGCTAACTTTAGTCCCTCCCAAATTGATCATCTTGTTGATAGTGCTGCAGGCTCACTACGAATAACACTCGACTCTATCGCCCCTCTAAAAAAGAAGATAATAAAACAGAGGAGGTTAGCTCCATGGTATAACCCGCAAACCCGCAAATTAAAACAAACATCGCGAAAACTTGAAAGGAAATGGCGTTCCACCAATCTGGAAGAATCACGTTTAGCCTGGCAAGTTAGTCTTAAAATTTATAGGAAGGCCCTCCGTAATGCCAGAGCAGCCTACTACTCATCATTAATAGAGGAAAATAAGAACAACCCCAGGTTTCTGTTCAGCACTGTAGCCAGGCTGACAGAGAGTCACAGCTCTGTTGAGCCATGTATTCCTATAGACCTCAGTAGTAATGACTTCATGAGCTTCTTTAAAGATAAAATTCTAACTATTAGAGACAAAAATTCAGCACCTCCTGCCCTCAGTTGGTACTGACTTATCTTCAAACACAGGAACCTTAGAAACAACTGTAAAACCTGTACATTTAGACTGCTTTTCTCCCATCAACCGTAATCAACTAACTTCCATGATTTCCTCATCTAAGCCATCAACGTGTCTTTTAGACCCCGTCCCAACTAGGCTGCTTAAAGAAATTTTACCCTTAGTTAGCACTTATGTACTAGATATGATCAATCTGTCCTTATTTAAAGGCTATGTGCCACAGTCCTTTAAAGTAGCTGTAATTAAGCCTCTTCTTAAAAAGCCCACTCTTGATCCAGGGATTTTGTCAAATTATAGACCTATATCTAACCCTCCTTTTCTCTCTAAGATCCTTGAGAAAGCAGTGTAATCAGTTGTGTGACTTTCTACACAACAACAAGCTGTTTGAGGATTTTCAGTCAGGATTTAGAGTGCATCATAGCACAGAGACAGCACTGGTGAAAGTTACAAATGACCTTCTAATTGCATCAGACAAAGGACTTGTCTCTGTACTTGTCTTACTAGATCTTAGTGCTGCATTCGATACCATTGACCATCACATTCTATTACAGAGACTAGAACATTTTATTGGCATTAAAGGTACTGCACTAAGCTGGTTTAAATCCTATTTATCAGATCGATATCAGTTTGTACACGTTAATGATGAATCCTCTATGCACGCCAAAGTTAGTCACGGAGTTCCACAAGGTTCTGTGCTTGGACCAATTCTATTTACCTTGTATATGCTTCCTTTAGGCAATATTATTAGGAAGCACTCCATAAATTTTCATTGTTATGCAGATGATACCCAATTGTATTTATCGATCAAGCCAGATGAAACCAATCAATTAGCTAAACTTCAAGCATGCCTTAAGGACATAAAAACCTGGATGACCTGCAATTTTCTGATGTTAAACTCAGACAAAACCGAAGTTATTGTACTTGGCCCGAACACCTTCGAAACACATTATCTAAAGATATAGTTTCTCTAGATGGCATTGCCCTGGCCTCCAGCGAAACCGTAAGGAATCTTGGAGTTATCTTTGATCAGGATATGTCCTTTAACTCCCACATAAAACAAACTTCAAGAACTGCCTTTTTTCATTTACGTAACATTGCAAAAATCAGGCACATCCTATCTCAAAAAGATGCAGAAAAACTAGTCCATGCATTTGTTACGTCTAGGCTGGACTATTGCAACTCTCTATTATCAGGCTGCCCCAATAAATCCCTTAAGACTCTCCAGCTGATTCAGAATGCTGCGGCGTTTACTGACAAGAACCAGAAAAAGAGAACATATTTCTCCAATATTAGCTTCTCTACACTGGCTCCCTGTAAAATCCAGAATAGAATTTAAAATCCTTCTCCTCACCTTCAAAGCCCTAAATGGTCAGGCACCATCATATCTTAAAGAGCTCATAGTACCCTATTACCCCACTAGAGCACTGCGCTCCCAGAATGCAGGGTTCCTTGTGGTTCCTAGAGTCTCTAAAAGTAGAATGGGAGCCAGAGCCTTCAGCTATCAAGCTCCTCTCCTGTGGAACCAGATCCCAGTTTGTGTACGGGAGGCGGACAACCTCCTCACATTTAAGAGTAGGCTTAAGACTTTCCTCTTTGATAAAGCTTATAGTAGGGCTGACTCAGGTGACCCCTGAGCCCCCCCTTAGTTATGCTGCTATAGGCCTAGACTGCCGGGGGACTTCCTATGATGCACTGAGCTCCTTTCTCCTCCTCTTCCTCTCCATCTGTACGCCCTCATATCCCATCAATGCTTGTTATTAATTCAGCTTCTTCCTGTAGTTGTGTGCTTTCTCTCCTCTCTCTCTCTCCCTCCACTTCTGTTGCTTTCTGCAGGTGTTTCTGCCTCTGGAGCTGTGGAGGTCTGGGTCTGTGGTTGCTGCCGCCTGCTGCCCCAGTGCTCCTGCTCTGCACCCGCTGATGCTATTGCTGTTGTTGCTGTTATTAGTATTGCTATTATAATGTTGCTCTTAGTGTTGTTTCTGTTGGTGTTAACATCAATGCCATTACCATATCTATGCTGTATTGAGCTGCTGTATGTTCTCTTTCCTCCTGCTCTCTCTCTCCCGCTCCCCCCTTCCCCTTCAACCCAACCGGTCGAGGCAGATGACCGCCCACCTTGAGCCTGGTTCTGCTCGAGGTTTCTACCTGTTAAAAGGGAGTTTTTCCTTGCCACTGTCGCATAGTGCTTGCTCATGGTGGGAACTGTTGGGTCTCTGTAAATATATAGAGTCGGTCTAGACCTGCTCTATTAGAAAAAGTGCCCTGAGATAACTTTGTTATGATATGGCGCTATATAAATAAAACTGAATTGAATTGAATGCTTGCTTTCAATTTCAAGAGTCACCATTGAGCTCCTCTCGCTGAGACAAGCACAGTATGACTAAAACGGCCTGTTGCGGTGTCAGGAGCCACTTTTAAGCTCCTCTCGCTGAGAAAAGCACAGTATGACCAAAACAGCCCGTTTGCCTGTTACTTGTTCACGGCTGCCTTCCTCTCAGCGGACGGAGTGACTTTTGAGCTCCTCTCGCTGAGAAATACACATTATCACAGAAATAGCTACTTTTTCTGTTAGTACTTCACAGATGCTTGCTTTCAATGTGAAGAGTCACCA
>SEMN01001726.1:0-30981 GCA_005408345.1 Macquaria australasica
GTTAAGTGAAAGAGCATCTGCCGTTTAATATGATCCAGCCAATAAGCCGCTGCTTATGCTAACTTGGAGAAATCATCTTCCACACACACACACACACACACACTGTGAACTGATTAATACAGGGAGTGAAAATCTAGGAAAATAGTCAGGAGAACCACATGATCCTTCATTAGAGCTGCATACATCAGCACTGCCAACTTTGTCTTACACTGCAGAGCCCGCACTCTCCAACCCATAAATGCACACACACACACACACACACACACACACACACACAGCCTCTGTCCAGTTCAATATCAGAATATAAAAGCCAATTATCTGCTATTCGTAAACCAAAGGCAGTTGGAGATTTCATAGGAGATGGATTTCATTTCTTACTGAAATTAATAATTAATAAGAAAAGTAGAAGATGTGTCTAGTGTTTATTAAAAAAATCCAGACAGGCACTCACACCAGGTTCTCTTATCTCTCTGAAGCCCACAGAATGTTTCCTAGCATTGGGCGTCACCACAGGGAAGGCCTCCCCCTATGAGACCAACACTAAATATAGCTGTTGGCACCCACTGGGTGTCGGCTCACTCAAGTGCTGTGAAATTCCCTCGGCAGATATCCTTTCTCTCACTTTAAATGTGCTGTCTGTGAGCAAGAGAGCAAGATATTTCATTTTTAGAGCGTGTATAGTCCCTCGTTAACCAGAGTAAGGATTAATATTGATTGTTATGGAAAAATCTGTTGTAAGCATACTTGTTTTGTATTGCATTACATGATGCATTATGCCCTTGAATGGACAAATCAAGGGCCGCTTTAAATGTTTCTCACTGTACTTCAAAGGTAATTAAACAACTTCTGTCTGGGTTGTTCCACAGTAACATATGAATAATAGAAATGATTTTGACATTGAAGAGAGATATTCCTTTCTTTTTAAAACCTCTGAACTTGCTAAATATTTATATATTGATCAATTGGTGTCTGTTTTAACTGTGTGCATGTTGTTCTACTATTAAATCTATCAACATGTAGGTTGTTTAATTGATTATCATTAAATCTAATTTCAAGACATGAATACATAGTCAGTATACTGTTTACTTGGAATGAGTTATGCAAAGGGCGGCAGGGGAATGGAATTTAACCCCCCCCCCCCCCCCAGATATTTTACTGCCACTGACATTTAATAAATAATCACTTTCTTATTATTTGGTCCTCAGGGATAACAGGCTGTCTATGTTTGTTGGTTATTTGCCCATTTTTTCATAATTTTTTTTAGTTAGTCTAGTCAGGGTCACAGTGGCAACAGGATGGGCAGAGCAACCCATGCATAATTTCCCACAGCACCTTCCTCCAGCTCTCTGTCTGATCCCCATGTGCTCACAGGCCAGCTGGGAGATGTAATCCCCCCAGCATGTCCTACGTCTGCCCCTCGGTCTCCTCCCAGTTGTACACCTCCAGAAGGAGAGGCCCAGGGGTGTCCTTAGCAGACGGCTGAAAGTCATCAACTTGCTCCTCTTTATGTAAAGAAGCAATAGTTTCATACTGCAGTCATCACAAATTGCTAAACTTAACACTGTACCACATAGAGTGAATTATATATTGTACACAGCAACACAGTATTATCACAACACCTTTGAGAAAACAGCTGGATTTTTTGTAGTCAACATTGTTTCAGATGCTGCAACATCTGACAAACAACAGCATGTTAATCAATTATGTAACTAATGATGTTTGCATTAGTTCAGGCAAGACGTACAAGTCATGTCATCAGCTGACAATCAAGTGATTTATGTAAATAATCTCCAATCAAGTTTGACGCCTTATTAAGACAACTCGTAATGACATTCTAACTCTATATATATATATATATAAGTTAAATATATATATGATTTGTATTACAGCTAAATACTGGGACATGTACGCTGTGTGGAACCTGCTGCTGTTCTCACAAACACACACTGCAAGAGATCCAGCCTGAGGCTTGTTAAACACAAAATGTTCATATTTCTTTACATTACTCTAAAAAAACACTTACAGAGCATCACTGAGTACTGAGGGAGCAGCAACCAGACTAGCTCCACAGGAAAAAGTCAGACAAATCTTTCTTTGCCTCTTTGCTCCCTTTTCCACACTCAGTGGGAGAACACGATAGTGGATTCTCGGTGGGCTAAATTCAATTGGCTCCGCTTTTGCAGCAACGGAGGCTGAGCCTGCACCGTCTTTACCCAGCCTCCCAAGACTGGCATCACTGAGCTGTTAGTCAGGCTGGGACGCAGTTAATGGTGAGATAGATGTAAGGAAGGCAAAACGTACTGAGTATGATGTAGTGTTTCTCACTGGAGACACCCCTTGTTAAGTAAATATAGTGGAACTGCAGGAGCTCTCTTTCTTTAAGTTGTAGCCTCAGGTGAAGTCCTGATAAATATGCATTTGTGTGTGTGCTACCTAGAAACACAAACACCTGTAGCCATACATTACACACAGAAATACCAAATTAGACTTTGTGGTTATGTGATTTGTGACTTTGTTTTAATTCAGTCAGACTTGACACTCAATTTTGCAAAACTCCGGATCACATTCAACATTCAATTTCACATTTAATGTCAGCTTTTTTAAAATGATTTATACAAAGAATATTTGTGCATGGCAGCTACAGTATGGTGAAGGTATAGTAAAGCTTAGGCAAGTACAGTAAAACTACTCATAGTAGTTATGGTTTTGAAAATAGTTTTATTGTTTCAAACTTTGGTCTCCGGCATGACATACTACATGCTCATCTACTACACTACTGAGCTGGTGTGTGTGCGTGTGTGTGTGTGTGTGTGTGTGCGTTTGCATGTAAGTGTTTGTTCATGTATGTGTACCGTATGTGTGTCCAGTCACAAAGGGTGACCAGTGAAATTTAGGCCCACAGGTAGAGTCTAATAGCGTAATTAGTCCTGCTGAGCTAATACCCACAATCCAGCAGCACCACACTGTCAATTTCCTCAGTTCAACCCCATGCACACTCACAGTGACTTATTAAGGCTGGCTGCTAGAACCACCACGGCTGAGTCATTGTGCCCTTGCCTCCAGTCAGGTTCATTTTGCCCTCATAGACTCTTAACTTCAGATGGCATCTATGAACTCATTCAACTCACTGTTACTGGAAGAGCAGGGCAGATAGCATGTTGGGAGGGAAGGGGGGTAAATAACTGTGAGGGAAGTATCCCGCGTCGCTTTGAAATATCCTTTGAATTGTAGCCTTAGTTCCTATGAAATGAAACTTTCACACGTTTCTTATGAACGGAGGCTAAAGCAGAGACTGATGTCCAGCAGAGTAGCCATGTGAGGAGACGTCAAGATTAATCTCCCTGCTTTTAATTACTCAGCCATGTGCTGTGCGAGTCATTAGGTTAATGACACTCAGACATGTGTACTCACAGACCTGAAGCTACAGGGCACATCTGAGCTAAACCCCTTTTAAGTTGACCACCTGTTACAAGACCCAACTGCCCAGTTGTCTCTGTTTAACTCAGATGCCAGCAGAGGTAATGAGGACATGTCAGAAAGAAAAGGGAGCTTAATTACAGAACAGTGTGTGTGTGCCTGGACGCGACAATGTTCATTGTTACCGGATATGTTTCCTCAAAAGTAAGTCCCCCAATTCGAAATTGTTTGTTCAGGATTTTTTGGGAGGAAATAATGTGGATGTGAGTAGAATGCAGCCCATGTACACGCAGAGACAAATCTCAACCTCGGGCGTCGACTGAAAGAGCGAGATTTTATGATTAATCTCTAAGGTTTTAATTACCAGGGCAGGTGCTGGGACCAACCGTTAAGTTAATGGCACAAATGGCAGATAGGAGTGATGTTATGCAATTATGCATACTACTTTGCTCATGAGCCTACTGCATAAATTATTCAGTAAATCTGATAAAGTCAGATTTACTTTGCACAGGCATGTAGAGTGTGTGTACACTTTGTTTCGATCACACACACACACACACACACACAAAACACACCCTCCTGCATTAATGGATCCTCACTGGGATTGATAAAGACAAACTCAAATTAATGTTTGCTCATTTGCCTATGCACATGTGCACATACTCTAGATGCGCTCGTGGAAAATGCTTCCCTCTCCTCAGCTACATACAAACATGAAAACATTGGTACTTAAATTATTAACAAACTAATTACAAGCTGCAGGGTGGTGTTTGTGGATGTGTAATGGAGCTTGTCACATGCTGAGACGAAAGGCATGAGCTTGATTCATATAAAATAGTGTGAGCGCTTTACAGTCCCATAGTGGTGTAGAATGAAGGTCATAACCAGGGCATTGTTCAATTCAATTCAGTTTTATTTATATAGCGCCATATCATAACAAAGTTATCTCAGGGCACTTTTTCGAATAGAGCAGGTCTAGACCGACTCTTTATATTTACAGAGACCCAACAGTTCCCACCATGAGCAGCACTATGCGACAGTGGCAAGGAAAAACTCCCTTTTAACAGGTAGAAACCTCGAGCAGAACCAGGCTCAAGGTGGGCGGTCATCTGCCTCGACCGGTTGGGTTGAAGGGGGAAGGGGGGAGCGGGAGAGAGAGAGCAGGAGGAAAGAGAACATACAGCAGCTCAATACAGCATAGATATGGTAATGGCATTGATGTTAACACCAACAGAAACAACACTAAGAGCAACATTATAATAGCAATACCAATAACAGCAACAACAGCAATAGCATCAGCGGGTGCAGAGCAGGAGCACGGGGGCAGCAGGCGGCAGCAACCACAGACCCAGACCTCCACAGCTCCAGAGGCAGAAACACCTGCAGAAAGCAACAGAAGTGGAGAGAGAGAGAGAGAGGAGAGAAAGCACACAACTACGAAGAAGCACACAACTACGGGAAGAAGTTGAATTAATAACAAGCATTGATGGGATATGAGGGCGTACAGATGGAGAGGAAGAGGAGGAGAGGAGCTCAGTGCATCATAGGAAGTCCCCCGGCAGTCTAGGCCTATAGCAGCATAACTAAGGGGGGGCTCAGGGGTCACCTGAGTCAGCCCTACTATAAGCTTTATCAAAGAGGAAAGTCTTAAGCCTACTCTTAAATGTGAGGAGGTTGTCCGCCTCCCGTACACAAACTGGGATCTGGTTCCACAGGAGAGGAGCTTGATAGCTGAAGGCTCTGGCTCCCATTCTACTTTTAGAGACTCTAGGAACCACAAGGAACCCTGCATTCTGGGGGCGCAGTGCTCTAGTGGGGTAATAGGGTACTATGAGCTCTTTAAGATATGATGGTGCCTGACCATTTAGGGCTTTGAAGGTGAGGAGAAGGATTTTAAATTCTATTCTGGATTTTACAGGGAGCCAGTGTAGAGAAGCTAATATTGGAGAAATATGTTCTCTTTTTCTGGTTCTTGTCAGTAAACGTGCCGCAGCATTCTGAATCAGCTGGAGAGTCTTAAGGGATTTATTGGGGCAGCCTGATAATAGAGAGTTGCAATAGTCCAGCCTAGACGTAACAAATGCATGGACTAGTTTTTCTGCATCTTTTTGAGATAGGATGTGTCTGATTTTTGCAATGTTACGTAAATGAAAAAAGGCAGTTCTTGAAGTTTGTTTTATTTGGGAGTTAAAGGACATATCCTGATCAAAGATAACTCCAAGATTCCTTACGGTTTCGCTGGAGGCCAGGGCAATGCCATCTAGAGAAACTATATCTTTAGATAATGTGTTTCGAAGGTGTTCGGGGCCAAGTACAATAACTTCGGTTTTGTCTGAGTTTAACATCAGAAAATTGCAGGTCATCCAGGCCTTTATGTCCTTAAGGCATGCCTGAAGTTTAGCTAATTGATTGGTTTCATCTGGCTTGATCGATAAATACAATTGGGTATCATCTGCATAACAATGAAAATTTATGGAGTGCTTCCTAATAATATTGCCTAAAGGAAGCATATACAAGGTAAATAGAATTGGTCCAAGCACAGAACCTTGTGGAACTCCGTGACTAACTTTGGCGTGCATAGAGGATTCATCATTAACGTGTACAAACTGATATCGATCTGATAAATAGGATTTAAACCAGCTTAGTGCAGTACCTTTAATGCCAATAAAATGTTCTAGTCTCTGTAATAGAATGTGATGGTCAATGGTATCGAATGCAGCACTAAGATCTAGTAAGACAAGTACAGAGACAAGTCCTTTGTCTGATGCAATTAGAAGGTCATTTGTAACTTTCACCAGTGCTGTCTGTGCTATGATGCACTCTAAATCCTGACTGAAAATCCTCAAACAGCTTGTTGTTGTGTAGAAAGTCACACAACTGATTGGCGACTTCTTTCTCAAGGACCTTAGAGAGAAAAGGAGGGTTAGATATAGGTCTATAATTTGACAAAATCCCTGGATCAAGAGTGGGCTTTTTAAGAAGAGGCTTAATTACAGCTACTTTAAAGGACTGTGGCACATAGCCTTTAAATAAGGACAGATTGATCATATCTAGTACATAAGTGCTAACTAAGGGTAAAATTTCTTTAAGCAGCCTAGTTGGGACGGGGTCTAAGAGACACGTTGATGGCTTAGATGAGGAAATCATGGAAGTTAGTTGATTACGGTTGATGGGAGAAAAGCAGTCTAAATGTACAGGTTTTACAGTTGTTTCTAAGGTTCCTGTGTTTGAAGATAAGTCAGTACCAACTGAGGGCAGGAGGTGCTGAATTTTTTCTCTAATAGTTAGAATTTTATCTTTAAAGAAGCTCATGAAGTCATTACTACTGAGGTCTATAGGAATACATGGCTCAACAGAGCTGTGACTCTCTGTCAGCCTGGCTACAGTGCTGAACAGAAACCTGGGGTTGTTCTTATTTTCCTATATTAATGATGAGTAGTAGGCTGCTCTGGCATTACGGAGGGCCTTCCTATAAATTTTAAGACTATCTTGCCAGGCTAAACGTGATTCTTCCAGATTGGTGGAACGCCATTTCCTTTCAAGTTTTCGCGATGTTTGTTTTAATTTGCGGGTTTGCGGGTTATACCATGGAGCTAACCTCCTCTGTTTTATTATCTTCTTTTTTAGAGGGGCGATAGAGTCGAGTGTTATTCGTAGTGAGCCTGCAGCACTATCAACAAGATGATCAATTTGGGAGGGACTAAAGTTAGCATAGGAGTCATCTGTTACATTGAGACATGGAACTGAATTTAATGCCGATGGAATCACTTCCTTAAATTTAGCTACAGCACTATCAGATAGACATCTAGTGTAGGAATGTTTGCCTAATGGCGTGTAGTCCAGTAATAGGAATTCAAAAGTTAATAGAAAATGGTCTGATAAAAAAGAATTCTGTGGAAAGACTATTAGATGTTCAATTTCAATCCCATAAACAAGAACAAGGTCGAGGGTGTGGTTAAAACAGTGAGTGGGTTTATGTACACTCTGACAGAAGCCAATCGAATCTAGTAATGAGATAAACGCAGCACTAAGGCTATCCTTTTCTACATCCACATGAATATTAAAATCACCTACAATAATTATTTTATCCGTTTTAAGGACTAAACCTAATAAGAACTCTGAGAATTCAGATAAAAATTCGGTCCAGGAGCTCGGTACACTATAACAAATAGAATTGGCTGTACTGTTTTCCAGGTTGGGTGTGAAAGGCTAAGAACAAGGCTTTCGAACGAGTTATAATTTAGTTTTGGTTTCGGTTTGATTAATAGGCTTGAGTCGAAGATGGCTGCAACTCCACCTCCTCGGCCTGAGCCTCGAGGAATGTGAGTATTAATGTGACTGGGGGGAGTGGATTCATTTAGGCTAACATATTCACCTTGACACAGCCAGGTTTCAGTAAGACAAAATAAATCAATATTATGATCTGATATTAGATCGTTTACTAGAACAGCTTTAGATGAGAGAGATCTGATATTTAAGAGTCCACATTTAATTCTCCTATTTTGTTGTACTGTTGCAGTGGTGGTTTTACTTTTTATTAGGTTTTTATGTGTAACTCTTCTTCTGTTTACTTTTGATTTAAATAATTTAAGTGGTCTGGGGGCAGACAACCTCTCTGTGGAGTTTAGGGTGGGTAACTGCTCTAATGGAAGCGCAGAGAAGCGTGTAGGACTGCAACTCTGCCTCCTGGTCTGGACCACAGACTGTATTAAGTCTATGGTCTGAACTCTGAGCTGTCATGGCTTTGGGCCACTAATAAATTCGGCCAGATTTCTAGATATGAGAGCGGCTCCATCCAAAGTGGGATGAATGCCATCTCTCCTAATCAGACCAGGTCTTCTCCAGAAAGTCCGCCAATTATCTACAAAGCCCACATCATTACCTGGACACCACCTCGACAACCAGCGGTTGAATGATGACATGCGGCTATACATGTCATCGCTAGTAAGATTAGGCAGGGGTCCAGAGAAAACTACGGAGTCCGACATTGTCTTTGCATATGTACACACCGACTCCACATTAATTTTCGTGACCTCCGATTGGCGCAATCGGCTGTCATTACCGCCGACGTGAATAACAATCTTAGCATATTTACGTTTATCCTTAGCCAGCAGTTTTAAATAGGATTGAACGTCGCCCGCTCTGGCCCCTGGGATGCATTTGACTATGGCCGCTGGTGTCGCTAATTTCACGTTTCGCAAAATGGAGCTGCCAATAATCAGAGTTGGTTTCTCAGCGGGTGTGTCGCTGAGTGGAGAGAACTTGTTAGAAACGTGAACGGGTCGGTGGTGAACCGTGGGCTTTGGTTTAGGGCTATGCTTCTTTCGGACAGTCACCCAGCCTCCCTGGCTTCCCGGCTGCTCGGGAGTTGCCGGGAGACGGCTAGCAGAAGCTGCCTCTGGTCGGCTCGCACCGGCTAGGGGCTGGCTAGCTACGGCTGACTGACTCTCCATGGTGCGGAGCCGCGACTCTAACTCACTGAGCCTCGCCTCCAAGGCGGTGAATAAACTACATTTGTTACACGTACCATTATCACTAAAGGAGGCAGAGGAATAACTAAACATCTGACACACCGAGCAAGAGAGAGCAGGAGAGGGAGAAGGAGAGAGAGACGCCATCGCTAACTGAGCTAAAGTAGCAACTAACTAGCGTGTAAACAACTGTGGGATTAGCGGAAAGTCGCTAACAGGAGACAGATATGAGTGCTTAAACAGAGCTAGTGTATCCTTAAATGTATAGCGGGTAATTAACCGCTATAGTAAAGAAAATATCAAAATTAACTGGGTTTAGCTGGAGCAGCGAACTTTGCAATCAGTAACACAGAAACACCGGTAACCGGAAATGAGACAATACGTTCACCTGAGCACGTCAGCACGTCAGTCCCCACGTCAGTCTGTTTCTCTGATCACAAATCAAAATCTTCACCAAGATACACATTAGAGGAAGTGAAATTACTGTGATCTTAACTTCTTGTGGAAAAAAAAAACATACTGTCTTTGAATTTCTAGATGAGATTTTGGGACCCTGACTCTAGTGGCTATGAGAGGAACTGCAGCTTAAAGCAATTCCACACTGGTGTCACAGCTATTAGCTATGCTGGTTGCCAAAGTTACATAAGTTTAAAATCACTATTTGCTTAACAGAAACTAAATTGATTCTTTTAATTTGTTTTTGAGTTTTTAAGTGACTGTTGACATTAGTGTCATGATCCCAAGGACTCTGGTGTGGACTTGTGTGTTTTTTGGTCTTGTTTCCTGTTTTATTTTGAAAGTACTGTTCTTGTTTCCTTGTGCCTTTTTATTTCCTGTCTTTGTTTTCCCTCCAGTTTTGATTGTTTTCACCTGTGTCTCCTTACTCACCTGTGTCTGTTTCCCTCGTTGTCTCCTCCCCTATATATACCGGTCCTCTCCCTTTGTTCTCTGTCGTGTCATTGATGTTGATTCTGTTGATGTTGGTGATTGTCTCTGTGTCGTGTTCCTGGTGTTTCCCTGCGAATCAGTTCCTGAGCTTTGTGAGTTTATTTTGTAGTTAATAAATCTTTGAGTTGCTTCAGTCTCTTCACCTGTCTGCATTTGGGTCCTCTCCCTGCTGCTATATTGCTCATCCTGACAATTAGCCCTTTTGGCCTGATTACAAACAATATTTTTTCATATCTTATTGTCAATTTTCTATTTATGCTTGTTGACTTGCAGTACTTGTTTATCTTTCTTTATATTTTCTACTTGCCATGTTTACTGTTATGCACCAAAATACCAAAGCAAATTCCTTGTATGTGTAAACCTACTTGACAATAAACCTGATTCTCTAGAAGGCAAATAAGTAAGCCCCTCTGTGAGCTGATTAGTGGCCGACAGTTAAAGCCCAGTTTTCTCCAACGGAATTACTGTACATTTTATCTGTATAAATGTGAAGCAAGGTGTAGGTCTGTCCACAGTTAAAATAAGGATACAATGATTGATCCCTGCCTGTCCCTGGCACTGTGGTTCGAGCCAGGCTGTGGTCACCTGACCAGGCTGTAGGGACCCCGGGCCCCGGCTGGGGCTTGAGGGCAGGAAACCTGTCAGGTCTTGTGGTGCTGCTCTAGGTGAAGACATACTCAGAGCTATATTAAGCCATGAGGTTAAACATAGACAGCTCCTCCTCCTTGGAGCATACAGAGTGTCAATGAGTGCACAGCCTCTTTATGCTGTTAACTCACATTACAAATCCACAGACACTTTACGAGTTACCAATGGGAAGCATGTCACACACACACATCCAGCACTGATGTAACATTTGCAGTGAAATTCACTAACCACCTCACAACTCTTTAAAGGGGTCATTTAAAGTGTATGTATTTAAATAAGAACAAAATAAAGATACTGTGTTGGGCAAGTTACTTGGTCAATCAGTCTTACCCTAACCATACTTACAGCAGATCATTTTTGATGATTTTAGATACAGCCTCATCCTCACAGTGACGCACATCAAGGTTGTTTATTGTCATTTTACAACACAGATGTCCAAGTTGATCACCATGTGGTGGTGTGTTCCCACCAAAAGCGAATTGAGCGTTTCTCACGGTGATATTACATACAAAGTCAATACAAAGACGCAAATAGATGCAAATTCGAGTCTTGCGGCGCGAATATACGAAATTCGCGTCTTCCACCTATTTCAACTCAGGCGACATATTCGCATGACGCTGTGTCGCAAAAGCCAATCGGCATAGAAAACATTTAATTTAACTGAGCTATAGTGAACACACTGTAGGTGTCTACATAAAATATATGGCTGCACAGCTGCTGTCGTCAATAATAAACATAAATGAATGAGTTTAAGTTACATAGTATGTAGATATATACTGTATGTGTATATACAATGTGACTGTCATATTTATGCCTGATTTTCAGTGTGTGATAGAGCAGCTACAATGTTACCATAGCATAGCCCTGATCGATCTCAACTCCATTGAGAAAACAAGCATTTTTAAAAGTTGTTTGCTTGTTGTCTTGTGGACAGACCTGACAAAGCATCACTTCAGATTTTTTTTACAATTTGGCATCATGATGTAGTTATCTCGGCATCCCTTTGAAACCTTTTATTGCAATTAAAACACAGCAAAATCTGTTTATTTTGGGTTCATACCGCTGTAGTAAGCCATGTTTATTGATTTTGACACACCAATTATGAAACTGCCACTCACCGGAGACAGATGGACAGGCGCTCTGCAGCTGAGATGGAACGCCTGTAGTTGGTGTCCATCCGAGAAATCCTGGCACTGATACCAGCTAATAGGTCATCAAACTGGGCTCTGGTCAGCCTCAAGTAGTGCTGGAAGTTTTAATAATGGGTTTGTTTTTATTTGCGTTACTCGCGTGAGTAACGCAAATAAAGACAAATGATCCAGTCGTCAAACTCAAGCGAGTAAAGCGAGGCGAATATTCGCTTCGCTTTTCGTGGGAACACACAGCAAGGGTAAGACCAGACACCCTGCTAATGAAACTGTTTCTTGGGGCTTGTTATCTGTGATTTCAGTCTTTCAGTCACTGCCCAAAGTTCATGACCATAGGTGAAGAATGTAACATAAAGAGGTAGCTGGAGGACATGGCTGGAAAAAAGGGCTACCCAATCCAAACCTGGATAACCTGGGGAAAACGGATGGATGAATGCTTTAGAGACAGACCTGATGTTGGCCACCCTCAGTTGAAATAGTTTCTGCAGGGGCAAGGACGAATCATCCCAGGAGTGTTTTAGACCATTTTTCCAACCCTGTCGTGACACAATAATGTTGATATTGGACGATTCTGTAAAACCCTGGGGTCACAGTCTGTCTCCCTGTCTCTCCTCTCCAGCCACATCCCCTCTTCCTCAAAACCATTCATTGCCATTCCCTATCTCTCCACCAGATGCCCTCAGACTTTTTCACTAGACTTCCTCATTCACCTGCTCACCTGCTCTCACTTCCCTCATCAGTCACTCACTACATATACTAGCCCAGATCCTTTGTTCCTTTCTATCTGTTTGAGTCAGATGGGCTGTGGATGGAGCAAACTGTTCAAAAAGACCAACCAGACAAATGGCCTGGGTCTAAATGGATCTGTCTCTAGAACTGACTAATTGAAGGCTGTACTGGTGGCAGTGATAGCTGAGGTTATGCTTAATAGAGGGAGCAAAACAAGACATTGCCCGTTACCCTAATATTGCAGTGAAAGCATTAAATGTTAATGTTTTTATTTATTAGTCCTCCCTTGCAACTTTGATGTGAACATAGTAGATATATAGTTGGATTATTATGTTACTTAACTTCAACATCTGTTTTGCTCTTTGTCAATAGATTTTATGTTTGACCTTATTCAAATATAATGCCATTTCCAAACAAACAGTCTGACTGAAGTTGCTGTGACTAACCTGCATGCGTCATTCTCTTTCCTTTGATGTGATGGTAAACCTTCAGGGAACACATTCATTGGAATCAGATCCACAAGTTGAGACATGATTATTCACTACAGGGCTGGGTTACAATTTCACAGTCATATAAAAAGTCAGATTTTCACTGAGACCGAGAGTTGGTTAACCAGAATTAAAAGGACTTTTAAAACAACTGTTGCCATCATTGTTGTGATCATTTGGGTTACTTTTTGTACAATTCAACAGTTTCCACCAACTAAAAGTAAGGCTTTATTCCAATGAATCGGTCCCCCTCTCATCCAAGGTGTATGATTGAGACATGGCACTGAGTTCAGTAGGCTCAGCTCAACACGCAATGGCAGATAACTGATGACCATCAAAACCAAATGTCATTTCAGTATAACTATTCTGTCTGATAAAAAGCTTGCAAGTACTAAATGAAAACTAAAAATTGCCAATAACTTTTATGACAATTGGGCGAGTTCTAGGCTCTTATTGGGCTACTTTTTGTCATTCCAATCTGGCAACACTGGCTGCTTATAAAGTAGAGATGAGCAATGTGATAGGAAGAAAATGATTTATTACCACCCACCTATCTATGTTCTTCTTCCCCCAAGCCTTTCTGCACAGATCACTTGGTTCCACCTTTGCTTATATAAAGACAAAAATCCAAGTGAAAGATTGTGGTCACGGCAACAGCAGCCTGGCTAAAGTACAGTTAAAGTTAGGTAATGAGATAATTCACTTTTTTAAGATTCTACATTTTCTGTGGGGGAGGACTTGATTTAGCATAAGGACAATGGGACATCACTGTGAGTTGACACTGAGGCTGGATCAGCAGGCGTAAAATCAGCATAAGTGAAGCAAGTTTCCAGAGAAAGGCACTAGATATTGAGAAAACCTTATGATGCAAAGTAACAGTTATCTCATCAAGCATCATACCAAGATGTTTACTGCCATAGCTAGCATAGTATGACCAGACAAATGGAAATTAAGCCTACTTTTTTTTTTTTTATCGTTGGGAATTGTTGGGTCTCTGTAAATATAAAGAGTCGGTCTAGACCTGCTCTATTCGAAAAAGTGCCTTGAGATAACTTTGTTATGATATGGCGCTATATAAATAAAACTGAATTGAAACTTAATTGAATTGCACTTGCTGTTGCTGTTGGTCACCAAAATTGCAAAATTTCCTAAAATGAACTTGCTATTGCACTTGCCATTTGTCCTCTTGTTGGGTAATTTTCAGTCTTTACCAGTGCATATAACCATGAAGTCAATGCTGCCATAATGAAATGACTGCAGTATTCAAAATGTATACACCATTGTCAGACTCAACATGAGTGACTGCTAATGTAGGTTACATAAACTTTATATCTGTGTCAAACAGGAGCTGAACACAAACAGTCACACACCTCAGGGTTTGGCGCGTGCGCGCATGTGTGTGTGTGTGTGTGTGTGTGTGTGTGTGTGTGGAGGGGGGGTCACCTGTCAGCACAGTGAAAACATTCAGACTGTGGGGCATCAAACACAGGAATCCACCCCTCCTACCTCACCTGTCCAACCACACACATACACACACACACACAGACTACAGGGGGGAGAAGAGACATCAGAATACCACATGCATGTTTTAGTACATGTATACATGCGCGCGTGTGTGTGTGGTAGTGTTACTTGAAACTTGGTTTAGATGGGGTTGTCAGCCACTTTACGAATATTGTAAAGTGGAAGGCTCAGACAGATTTGCTGTGTAGAAGCTGCATGTTAGTTTGACTTCCTCTAGACAAGGATGTTTATTTGTACAGCACCTTTCAATGACAAGGACATTTAAAGTGCTTTATATAAGATATAAAAAAGTATTAAGACGAGCTTTAAAAGAAACTCACAGCACTTTAAAAAAAACACACATAATGTAAATAGGATTTGAAATGAATGAAGTAAAAAGGTAAAAAATAAGCCAAATTGGAATAAAGCTGAATAAAAGAAATACAGTGCAGTGACTGATATGAATAGACAGAAATTCTAATTAATAAAAAGCAGTGGCAAACAGAAAAGTATTAAGCCTTATTAGGATTTAAAAGAACTGCGTATGTTCCAAATATGTGGTGCTTCTCCATGTTTAGTTTTGACCCTGGTGGCAGACCTGCTTTGGCTCCAAAAACCAATTCATTTCTGTTTTATTTGTGTTCAACATGAGGAAATGTTGGCACATCCAATCACTGATGCGTTCATTTACTCAATCACTGTATGGAACCATTGTCACCTGGTGATATTGTTATGTAAATCTGTCATCTACATAGTAAGATATTTTATAGTTTTCCATAATCAGTGCTAGTGGGAGCATGTAGCAGAGTGTATGTTAATGCTTGTAACAGACATAAAAGGCTTTGTCTAGGCTTTGTCATGTATGTATTTGTTTGATTATACTGCAGAAGCCATGAATTAGGATCAGTGGAGAAAACAAAGGTCATTTTATTGTCAGTGACTCTTTTGGAGATCTATCCCAATCCCTATCTTTTTTAGCTATTATAAGTATAGCTTTCACACGCACATTATTAATCTCCTCAGAAGCAGTTTTATAACAATTTCAACATAAAGTTTACAAGCCCTTCCTGCTCATAATCTTTTCATCTATGGCTTGGTGGGAAAAATGATGACCAAAAATACTCTACTCTTTAAGTGTTTTAGACTTTATGAAGCCTGTGTGTGTTCTGTTAGAAGAAAAAAACACATAATACCTTCCTTGAAGCTTCTAAGTGTAGAATTAGATTTTGGCAGCACCCAGTGATAGTGTCCCAACAGACACTGACTTGCATTGCTGCCCATCAGAGCCATGGTTACTGTGTGTGTGTGTGTGTGTGTGTGTGTGTCACCTTGTTGCTTAACCTGGGCCTATTCATCACCTGTTCTGGCTTATGTAAACCTCTTCACTCTGCATTATGAGTTGTGTAACAGCTGGCCTTTACCATGGTGGCTGCTCTTTTATGTAGATGCACTCTAACTTGTTTGCAGAGTTGGGTGCTCGATATTGTCTGCAAGTGTGGAATTTCTGTTGGCTTTCCAGAGCTCAAACAAAAACCTGCCATCAGAGGTGTGTGTGTGTGTGTGTGTGTGTGTGTGTGTTTGTGTTGTGCAAGTATGTTTTTGTTTTCTTTACCTCATTCATACAAGACATGCCATGATAACACGCCCCACGTGGTCACCTTTGGTTGAATATACTCCGACTGTTGAGGCAAACCCAGATACCACAATTTCTTCCCATAACCACAGAGTGTATCTTTATTGAAGAAGGCTGCTGGGTTCATTTTCTGGTCTTAAATTATTTAAACTGACTTGATTTTAAATTAAGTCTTTGAAGAAATATGCAATTTTAAATGAAGTTTTTTTTTTCAGATGTGTGTATGATTAGATAGAGGGTAGTGTCACTGTTCCAGGGGTGTAAGAACCATGTTGTTTGGGCATTCCTTTCAGCTTTAAAATATCAAAGTTAAGTATGGATACAGGAAGGTAAGAAGGAATATGTTCCTATATAAGCCATTACATTTTAGACAACGAGATGGTGTCTATACAATGTTTTTTTTTATTTCTATATTTTTTTAAAAAGGGAGTAAAACGTGAGAAGGTATAATCTTAAGTATTACTCACTGGACTTGAACATAAACAAAAGCATTCATTTACAATGATCTTGATAAAACTATTGACAGTGTGTGACTTAATATATATTTCATATTTTGATACATTTCTTATATGTTGTGATTGAAGCTGCAGATGGAACATTAGCTGCTGATAGTTCCATAAATAATGGACCACAGATCTACCAGTCCTGTTCTTCAGAGTATAGCTTACATTCCTAACTAAATACCACAGTATGTGGTGGTCAGCAGGGTTCTGGGTGAAACAAGAATAACACAGCTTTTCCTGATGTATATTTACCACTTTTCTGGCAGAATGATTAAACTAAGCATGACAGCCACCTTAATGATAATGTGTTGCTTTTAAGTAGCTGGATTTGAATACCATTTTCTGCATTTCTACATGCAAGATTTTCTACATTCTCACTTTGTGCCCCCCCCCCCCCCCCGATTTTGGCTATGATGTCAAGTATGCTGATCAACCATACTTATTAACTAAGACTAAAGATTAAAATGAGCCCAACCACATTTCATTTGATTTACATAAAGTTCTGCTAAATAAAATCTGATGCCGTTTTGATGAGTGTTGCGCATGTCTGGAGAGCAATGGAGCGCAAAAGAAAGTGTTTTCTGCTACTGAACTATTGTTTGGAACTGCAAGTATGGATTCATCTCGCAAAAAGAACGTTGTATGTGAGGACATATTAGGTAGATATCCTAATGATATCAGTTTACATGTAATAAAAAGATCATCGAATGAATGAGAAAAAAAGTGTGGAGACTTCATAAGTACTAGATCAGGATCTCATAGTTACGAGTAAAGATCTCACAGTTACGAGATAACAGGTGTTACGAGGTATTCTGTGACCTGCTATATTGCCATGGAGAACATTTTTATCATACTTTTCTGCATGCTTTTATTTTGATAGCTGTTACAGAATGGTAGCATTTGGCTCACAAATGTTGATGGTTTGGATGCATTTCTGATGCATGAAGCATCCCATACTGGTTTAGCTGCTCCTCCGGCATGGCATGTGGGCTTTCCACCTGAACGATCAAGAGAACTTTAGAGGCCTGCTCAGTGTTAGCATGCTAACTGTTCTGCTTATTGTATTGTCAGTGTCTAATACATAAGCTCTCTGGCAACCACGTGCAGGGCACTGCTTTAGTTCACATCCCTCACTTACTTAACGGCATTATGTCATCAGGACTTCTGACTGGTTATTTACTCAAGGCATACAATACCACACTAATAATAATATTAATAATACCATCCACATTATGAAGTGACTAATTAATATCTCAAACCAATGAGGAAATAAAAGAAATTACAAATCAGGTAGCGCCATCATGCCTCTGTCTTCTCTGTCTGTCAAATAGCAATGACTGATAACCACCTGAAACTTTGAAACTCAATTACAAGAAAAGATCTCATAATTATACGAATAATAATGTGAATATCATTGATATTTACATTTTATTTCTTATATTTCATTTTATACATATTGTACAGAATTCAGGACGGAATTCATGAAGTTTAATTTAATTTTGTGAGTGGCTGTTGCATCATGATCCTTATTACAATATTTTTTCCATGCAATGTGATTCTTAATTTATACAATTCAGCCAATAAAACCACAGCATTACAGTTAGACTTAATTACACTTTTGTGCAAAATACTTTCATATTGATCATATTTCATTATACATATGTTCTGAGTGTGTAGCGTGAAGGGGCTACAAATTGTATTTCATTGTGCAGCCCTGTGTTGTAAAATGACAAATAAATGAACCTTGAACCTTGAATAATGCCCTTGCAACATTGTAAATAACGTCTTGACAGCACCATATGACGTTCTGTCAGCAAAACAATATGACAGTATGAACACAGCATAGTTGAGAAATATAGGCTAATTTAGTCATCAGAGTCATCACTCATGACCAAACCACATTTTTTAAGTGCTGTTGTTTTGTTAACTATATTTTGTTCATGCTAGCAAGGATGTCTGAATCCGGTCCTAACCTTCCTGCCACAACAGGTCAGTATGGACAAATGACTACAGGACACATACTAAATATTAGAGGAAACCATCTGGAAAGCTTGCAGTGCTCGCAATAATTTAAACAAAACATATGGCAGGGGACAGGGACCAGGAGGGGTGGGGTGTAATCCAACAGAAAACGCAACACAAAAAATGTCATTAAAAGCCAGCTTCAACTGTTCCCACATGTTTCATGTTTCACTGTTAGCAATGTGGTTTGAATCATTAGCCAATTAAAAGTGAACCTTGGCACAGACACATCACTTGTGTCCTAATTACAGTTTATCTCTTTGAAGATAAGAAGGCTCTCTACTGGCTGGACAGAGTAGAGGACTAGCAGTCAGGGTTGCTATTGTCTCCTGGTCTTATTCTACACAGAGATCCCTCCATCTGCTCGCTGTGCCCTTACTGCCAGGTCCTTTCTGCCCTGTGTTAAATGAGGAATGTAGAGGACAGTATGACAATGGCCTGTGCTATTTCTTTTACACGACACACCACGAGTACTGTGACCTTCCTCCTGATAGGGCGGACTGTGCTGGTATGTGGAGATACAGTCGAACCACTTGCAGAATGTAGTAGTAGTCACCTCATCTGACTTGTGATGTGGGTGTGTCTGCTGACTCATAACAGACCGGGCATGTACGCCTTTGTCTACATACAGTAATCCTTCCAGTAGGCTTCCATCAAATAGCACACTCCAAATTTGCTGCCAGACATTTTGAAAACTGCTCATTCTCTTTCTGTGCTTCACTTCACTCAAATCACCTCTTTCTGTCTTTTTTTTCCATTTTGGATCCCATTCTTTTAGTCTGAAAGGCTTCACATTGAGAGAAGTGGCAGCAAACTAAATAAGGACTTTATATTTAACTGGAAGATTGTATGGGATGTAATTTTACACTAACTACTGCCTAGACTCATTTCAATACAGCTCAGTTAGCTTACTTCAGCTCAAAGCAGTTTGGTTAATTTAGGTCCAGTTCAATTAAATTCATCCCATATCTTACACCTACTTATCCTGTTCAGATTTGGCGGGGTGGGTGGTGGGTACATTTCCTGTATGATTACATCATAACTGGCTGAGGAGTCCTGTCCCACTTCAAAATCTCCTCTGAATGCAGCTGGGGATTACCGCCTTGTTTTACATCCGGTGTGGCTGAATGCTGTTTGTAGCATGCTTACTGCTTGCGGGTTCTGCTGACAGAGGCGCAAAGACAGCTTTACGGGTTACGGCCGTGGCTGGCCCTTTATTCGGCTCCACTGAGCTCACAGAAAATACATACATACAGCCACGAATGTCCTTTTTTCCCTTGTCCAGGTGTCGGGAAGCCGTTGCTTCCCGTTCTCTCTCTCTGTGTCTGGCAGCTCTTCTGTGTCCGTCCTCCGATCTCCAGCTCCACCCCCTTTCCCCAGGCTGCCGCTACTGATAAAAACACATACAGCTTGATTATCATCTGCGGCACCTGTGTGCTGCGCTGACTTTTACACTATAACTTCAAAGATTTAGTCAAATCATTTTCAAACATTAAAGAATGTTGCAGTAACCTTTAAATGTCTACATTTTGTATGTAGAAATTAGCGAGTCTTTGTTCTGCAAGAAAACTAATTTGATATAATTATATTGAAAATCAGCAACTAATGACCCATTTCTTTGTTTGGATGACATCACAGGGTTAAAAATAATGTGCTTGATTTCACTGTAATTGTTACAAAAGGTAGGCTGCATTTATTACACAAAATCAACCTTATTCTCAAAACCTCATTACAAGGGTAACACGCTAATTTAAATTGAACTTTGAGTTTTTGAAGTAAATGACGATACCTGTTCTTTCTTGTAAATTCATTTGATGTCATTTCTTTTTAATGTAAACATAATGAATTTTTACTGATAGTCAGTGTTGAGAAGGTAAAAGACATCAATTAATCAGTGACGGACATATCACTTCATCAAACTTGCTGTTGTTGGCAACGTTTAATTTTTTAATTTTTCTATTTTTAAAACTCTCCCAGTAACGTTCCCACTCTAGTCCCAAACTGTTTGCAACTTAAAGCACGAGACTGGGTCCACTTGATTACTATCCTGGCGTACACTGCTGTCATATCAGCTGGGTGGAGTTGATTCATGACACGACGTTATCAGTTATAAATTTTGTTTTTCACTGCGTGAGAAAATGGATGTGTGGCGTGAGAGCTGTGAAAAGTGTCAGTTGCCACAGTCTCATGGTCAATACGTGACAGTTGGCAGCCCTGAGGTTAGTGAAAAGATGAAAGTGAATTGCAGCCAACATGAACTCTCCTGAGGTCCGTCTGTAATCATCAGGTGGGGTTTGCAGGCCCAGCTTCATTAAGAACCCTAATAGCAGCTGGAGACTGACAGCTGAGAGATGCTGAGGTGGCTGCTGGTGGGTGGAGTGTCATGCCCTTCACCTTTCTGTTTCAAACCATGGCCATAGTGCCCCAGTTGTGCCATGAATGGACATGCCAGGTTGTGATTTGGCAAGACCAGTGACTGGCTTATAGGGATACACTGTTTACAGCTACTGTGGGTGTGGCTTTGGCATTAAACTGGTCCTAGATCTACACAGAGTAAATGCGTTTTACACAGGGATCTGAGTGATTACTGGCACCGTTGTTCATTAGTCATTGTACTGCTGTAATAACCTAAGGCTTTTGGTAAGTCTTTATAGCACGTGAAATGTGTCTCATTTTGAGTTTGTTTAAAGCTGTGGTTTAAAGACAGCTAAAAAGATATGGGAATTGTTGTTGATACATGGGAGAAGCATGAAAGCTTCTTATAAAACAATTTTTCTTTCTTCTTTGGAAAAAATCCATTATTGAAATTCTGAAAATGCAAAAACAGCCACACCTGCAGGGCAGACAAGATGGGAAAAGGCAGTCTGTGTGAAGTGGTGGTGGGGGGCAGAGGAGGACAGGCTCCTGCTGGGTGGGATCTCTTATATCAATTTAATGTACTTCATTTTTTTCATGCTAATCTGTTATAGGCCAAAACACGTAAATTGATGCTCCAATGGAGGATGTCCTCCCTAACAAATCTACAATATTGACATCACATTGGTCCAATGATAATTTAAAAAGAGCAGTAGCTAGTTACTTTTGTTAGCCAATACAACAGTTAGCTTGTTGTAGCAATCCTGAAGGACTAACAGTAAGAGTGGATTTGGACAGGGGTGTGTGGCAGCGGCAGGATGCCACCGGGGAGCGGATGGAGAGCTCTGCTCTGCTGGTGCAGCCTCGGGCCTCGCTGCCACAGCCTCAGGTGGCGTGTGGAGGCCCACTCACTCAGGACTGGATCCCGGTATGGGCGACGGACTGCTGCATGGGCTGCACGGCATGGAGGATGTTCAGGTGAGTCAAAGATCACAGCTGAGATTAACAATAGTATATGCAGGGTACAAAATAATATTTTTTGTCCACCGGCCAAATGACTTACTACAGGGTTCGTGCAAAGTCTTGAAAGTTTGGAAAATGCTTAATTTTAACTGTTATGTTTTCAAGGTTAGGATTATGCTTGAATTCGAATATACTCCTTGAAAAATGCTTGATTTTCAACATAATAAAGTAAGGTTCTGGAAATTAGAAGGCATTAAATAATCACGATCAAAACATACAATCAAAGTTAATATGAACAGCTGGTAAAATAAACAAAGTGACAATATACATTGATTGATGTGGGTATAAAGGAATTCTGTAAACTTAATTTACAATTTAGATGTGATAATAAAGGCTTCGAGAGCCTGGAAAGTTTTGGTTTAGGTACCTTGAAAGTGCTTGAATAGTGCTCTACGAACCCTATATATATATATATATATATATATATCAAACAGATTATCTGTCAGACCGCCCTACTCCCATTTGCCACCGTAACTTAAACTCATGTATTCAGATATAATAATTATGTTTAATAAAGGAAACGTACCCTAACTAATTCTCTTGCTCCTGACTACTTAAAATAGCTCCTGTTTTACTACAGTATGCACTTTTGTTTACACTCAGATTTCATTTTTACTTCATCACCACTCCTTTGCTGCACTGACATATTTCCAACACCTTCCTTTTTGTTTCTGTAAGTTCTTTTCAGTGGAAATCCCCCAGGATGGAAGCTTGAGTACATTGTTTCCTGAAGTGAGGAATGCCGTGACAAGTGAAGTGTCACGCCCTCCACCTCTCCACCTCTGCCTCCACTTCCTCCTAGCCTGCAGTCTCTGGCTGTATTTGAAACTGCCTACTATACTACCAGTACGTACTGTTTGGCCAAAATGTAACATGTTGTATGCAGTATGCAAACAAAAGCACAATCTGCAGTATGCCAAAAATACCCGGATGTCATACTAATTCCGAAAAAAATCTCTAGTATGCATCGGACCAGTCTACCTCGCCTACTGTGTCCCACACTGCAAAGCACTGGTGGTAGTTTGCCATTACATAAACGTACTGACTCACTTATTTAACCTCAGCAGTCCACCAAAATCTTTTTCTGAACAAATTTCTACAAGTCCTAATTTAAAAGTTTGTTCCAACTTTCATAAGGCAAGGGAACTTTCTCATTTTCCTGATTATTATTATTATTATTATTATTATTATTATTATTATATACCGTTAGATATCTTGCAAGTTAGTATGTCGGTGGCAATTTAGTTATGCTATAGCTGGTCACTGAATGTGCATGTATTGCTATATCGTATTAAGATATTAATGAATGATTTATTGTGGGGGGCAATAATACCTGCATGAGAGGAGCCTGAGGAGAGAGGTCTGAGGTGCTGTGCTTTTGTTTACTTCCGCCTTCTAAAAACGGAAACCGGCTACGCCTGGCTTTAGCATACTGCAAAGTAAATTGATTTGACAGTTTCATACTGCATACTACTACTATGAAAAGCAGATGTATGACACTGCTTGTTGGGACAATTCTAACCACCTATTTTTACTTTTTTAGCCTTTAATGACATTTTTGCATTGGTTATCTTTCAATGGTTAGATTTTGAAGCTGATTTTATCTGGTTGTTAGTCGACCTTGATCATCCACTTTTGGATCTTGTGTTTGGTGTGGATTCTGCACCCATCACCACAAAATTTTCACACCTCACTTTCAGACAGCTTGAATACGTATACTTTAATATCAACGTCTCCACCCACCTCTCCACCAGAGAGCTAACGCTGGATGCCTTCTCCTTACTCAGATTGCTGAACTGGAAGGTCGGATTTTCAGGTTTTATCAAATATAAGACGATGGGCGACTCCTTGACTCACTGACCGCAGAGGCTTCCCGCATCCCTGTGACAGGATTGATGAATTCAGGCAACAGAGGGAGGAGGACTCAAATACAGATAACACACACAAGGCAAACAGGTAGGATGAATGAAAATTTACTGAAGGCAGTGGTCAGGAACAAACTTACAAGTAGGCAATAGGATGGCAGTCCGAACAGTCAAACAACATACAGGTACTGGTGCCTGGATGCAAAGGCAATGCGCAACATAACAACATTGACGATCTGGCCAGGAGCAGGTAAAGATGGGCTGGTATAAATACTGTGGTGGGTAATTGGAGAATGAAGAGCAGGTGAGCAGATGGATGTGGGAGTCAGATGACTGGGACAGATGGGAAAGTCTGAGAGCATCTGACAGGCCAATAGAGAATGGCAAGTCTGGAGAGTTCCTAAGTAATGCATTGGCCCTCAGGAAGTGAGAAGTAGCTGGAGGCAGGGACAGAGGGGCAGACTAAGTAAAATAAAAACAACTGAAGCAGACGTTGTAACAAGCTGACAGTAAGACCACGCCTCCCTAGCTTGGCCCTTCTGTCATCACAGAGCCAGAGCTCCACCCATTTTCTGCCATCAGGGTCTATCCAACTGAGAAACAGCTTTGAGATACTGGGTAAGCTGGAGCAACAACAGTCCACGGTGCAGCTGAAGCCTACCGCTACCACAGTCTAGCTGCCTACATCACTCAGTTCCCATAGCTTCTGGTCCTCGTGAATTGTACTGGCAATCCGCCACCTGGGTTACTCCAACACCACAAAGCAACGCTCACGTCATCACACAACCTTGATTTTATAGGTGACTCAATCATCAGGAATTCCAGAGTAAGTTCAACAAAACGCCACTGTTGGCAACATAGCTAACAAAGCCCTTGGGATTCTAGCAAAAGCACCTGAAATGAAGGTCATCATCCATTTTGGCACAAATGATATCAGTAAAGAGCGGTCTGAGCTACTGAAATCTGACTTTGCTCAAACGACCAATCACACAGCAGGGAATTGGACTGTACACGTAGACTCACAGTTCTTTTGAGTTCTCTGAACAGGTGCACAGACTATTGTTGCTGCACACCTGGCTCTCCTCAGCCTGCGCTGGGACCATAGGCAGCCGTACAGAGTAGATGGCATACATCCAATCTGGTTAGGGGCAAAACTATTATCTGCAGATATTCATTACAGTGTCGCCAAAGCACTTCCCCTACATCCACTTGCTCAGAGTACTTCCATCACAACTGATGTCCGCAAGGTCGTAGCCCCAGTGTGATTGGTTCCCCATTTTACTCAACTGTACACCCTTTAGTGGCCCTGCAGCTTTCCCATTCCTACTATAGCTATTTATAATAGCTTATCTACAAGTTAAAAACTCTTGAATCCCACCACCACAAATACCATACAGCCAAAGAGCAACTTGGTCAGCCATGTTTTGCCATTCCCCCTGCTGGTCATCTGCTATTGCTGTGCTAGTGTGGCCTTTTGAATGCCAGATCACTTTCTAATTAGTCACTTTCTAATAAGTCCTTCTTACTGGGTAGCTAGCATACAACTCAGTGTTCAAAGACCATTATGGATAGCTGACCACATATTGTGAAAAGCTGACTGACAAACTGACTAGAAAATCAGTCACATACTGATTTACTGACTGTATATCAGTGACAAAATAATCAGTGCCCAGTGAATAACCAAGACATGGAATATTTAACCATGTCTTTTGATTACTGTTGTATTGTAAGTTAAGAACTGCAGTCAGGTGCTTACCACTGTTTTCAAAAGTTCAGTTCCTCCAACATAGCTGCAAGAGCGTGAATATAACGTTGTCCTATACACAAACACGAAGCGCCAAGCATTTCAGATCTGTCCTCTTCCACTCATTTTGCCTCATGTTTTAAGCTAGCTCACATGTCAACAAATGCATGTGTGCAACTCTAAATACCTTCTGGGGGATGTTCACTTCCCTCTGTTGGGTTTGATCTGGCTCTCATTGCATTCTCCCTGCAATTAAACCGCTCTACAGTTCCTTCAGAAGGGGACTTGGACCAACACAACCAGTTTGAGATTGCTTGATTAAGGTGGTCTAAGGTTTGATTCCAGTGGACTAAATACTGAAGGTGTGACAGTGCCCTAAATGAAACTATCCACAGGGACTGTACTATATTTCTGAAGCTGAAAATCATTCTTGGGTTCAACTGCACAGCTTACCAGTGGATAGTTTGATTTCAACTTTGACTACCTGAGTAAATGAGACAACACACAGATACATGTCATTGTCATGTCCATCCATTTTCCGCTATTTATCCAAGTCTGCGTCATGGTGGTAGCAGGCTAAGGCAGGTAGCTCAGATGTCCTTCTCCCCAGCCATGGCCTCCAGCTCCTCCTGGTGGATAAAATAGCTTTCCCTAGCCAGATGGGAAATATAGTCCCTTCAGTGTATTCTTGGTCTGCCATGGGGTCGTGCCCAGAGTACCAGGTCCATGTATCCCGGATGCATCCTCATAAGATGCCACCTCACCTGGCTCCTTTCAGTATGAAGGAGCAGCAGTTCTACTTCAAGCTCCTTCCACATCCCTGAGCTCCTCACCCTATCTCTAAGGATCATCCCAGCCACCCTGTTTGGAAAACTCATTTTGGCCAATTGTAAATGCAAACTCATTCTTTCGGTCATCACCCAAAGCTCATGACCATTGGTGAGAGTTGGAATGTAGATCAACCAGTAAATAGAGAGCTTCACCTTTAGCCTCAGGTCCCTCTTCACCATACCTCCCTCTTCTCTTCCATCTAACCTTCACTAAACCAGATCCTGACATACTTGAACTCCTTCACTTGGGGCAGTGACTCACTTCCAACCTGAAGCAAACAATCCATCATTTTCCAGCAGTGTACCCTGGCCTCAAACTTGGAGGTGCTGACCTATAGAAATCCATTGACTACTTTCTGCATTGGCACTGAATGTTGGCATCTGACATAGATTGTAAGATGTACAATCATGCAATATGGATGTAATTCCTAGGGATAGTGGGTGGCAGTACTTCAATATCCAAGTGTTAAACAGAATCTATGCACAGTGACACAAAGAAATGGACATAATGTGACACCTAAAACACTGTTTGACTAAGTTTAACTCAGATAATGCTGTTCTTATAAAACAAGTCTCAGACAAATGGTACACAACAGCTCCTGGGTCTGCACTACTGGTCATAATTATCAAACAAGCTTTTACTTTTTACATTGACAATTTAGAGTTCTTAAAGGACACAAACCCAATTTCCTTAAAGGGACACAGGACATAAGAAAAGAGGTCCATCAACCTTCACTTCCCATGCTGAATCTTCCTCTAACTCCCACCGGCCTCCATATCCTCCACCCTGCACTTTACTGTTCTTGCACCCTGCCTTTTATTGGTCCTCCTACTGGAAGTTTCCATAAGAGGCCCAGGGGCACACTGGGTCAAGAAATGAAGTGGCTAAGTGCCTCACAATTCTCAGGATTCTCAGCTCTGCAAGAGGTCGGCTTGTGCGATCCCAGTTTTTAAAAAAAGAGTGAGGAACAGGGAAAGCTTTTAGAGTGTATTTATGGGTTTTGTCATACTCTGTTCATATATTGTAACGTGTGTGCATACAGCATATGTGTATGTACACCCAACTATGTATACCTGCACAACCACCTGAGACTGATGTAGCCCAGTATCTACCACAATGCAGGCACATTTGCCCCAGATCTCATTAGTTTAACTGCCAGCCTCCACGGTCTGCCAAGTCTAACACACACAGAAGCACTCAATAACATTAAGGTCATATGTATGTATGAAGTGTAATTGTGTACAAAGATTTATCATCTCGGCGTGTGAATATAAGATGCAGTGTGAGTTGAAGAACTCAGCTTGCCAGAGGTTTGCCTAGTACTATCTTAGTTCCTTCAGCATCCCTTCACTTTATCTCCAAAGAGCACATCAGTCTCAAACTGGCACCCAGCCAGGTTTCACATGCACACTGTAATACTTTATGTGCAAACTCTGATTGTGTTTTTCTTTTTTACCTGTACTGCTGCAAGAAGACATTTCATACTGCAAACATCAAATTCAGATTTCAGTTTTTCCAATTTACTTTGCATACATTTGTTATCTTAATTACTTTTGGGTAAATAGCCTGACTAACTGTAGTTGCACAGTAAAGGGTGAGTCCTAAATAACAAAATAAAAGGATAAAATAAAATAGTTTTTATGTTGTTTTGTTTTAAATGCCATTTTTCAATACTGTGAAAAAAACACAACCTAAATTCCATCCACCTCTAATAAAATGGGCTGGGGGCAGAACTTTCAGGGACAGATATCTCAGAACCTGGACAAATAAATCTGAAAACTATCTGCATGGCTAGAAACCTAGCCCAGTATCCCTAGTAATTTCTGTATGTCCATATCTGATGATTCGACACATCACAGTTTACATCCAATGCCTGTTACGAACTCAAACACAAAACTGGTGGACTCAATTGCACGACTCTCCAGACAATATTGTGGGTATAACAAAATCTTTACTGAGGCAGAAACAATCAAACATAAGCGCTCTCAGGGAGGAAATACAAAAGTACAAAGAAAAAACACTCACAAGGGGTAAAAAGTACAAACAAAAAACAATATCACAGACCTGAACAAAACCTGGTAACATGAACATTTGCTGGTACGCTTGACTCGACTCCTTTAACAGACTGAACAAGATGAACTGGCACAGGACAAAGGGAGACAAGGACTATTTATACATGAGGTAGGGGAGAACAGGTGAGACCAATCAGGGGCGGGGTAGACAATCACAACAGCGGGAAAATCACACAAAGGGAGGAAGCCAAGGTCTGAAACGAGAGGGAAAGGTGAGTACAAAATAAAACAGGAAGTGCAAGACGAGACTAGACGTGAGTGACTTTAACTTAACATAAAACTAAAACTAAGGCATGACATAATACAACATGAAACAATAAGCATGAACATGAAATACATTAACAAATCTGGCGAGACACAACAGTACCCCCCCCCCTCTAGGGCCGACTCCTGACGGCCCAGGAGCCTCTGGGTGGCGGGCATAAAAGTCCCAGATCAGACTCTTATCCACGATGAAGCGTGATGGAATCCACGAATGCTCCTCCGGACCGTAACCCTCCTAGTCCACCAGGAACTGTTTTCCACGACCACGGTTGCGAACTGCCAGGAGCTTTTTGACCGTGTACACCGGACTGCCATCGACGATCCGGGGGGGTGGAGGGGGCTCGGAGGTGGGCACCAGAGCGCTTTCCTTGACCGGCTTGATCTTGCTGACATGAAATGTGGAGTGGACTTTCAATGACCTGGGAAGTCGTAGACAGACAGAAACAGGGTTAATAATTTTGGATATGGGAAACGGACCCACATACCTTGGAGCCAATTTCCTGGAGTGGACATGAAGGGGCAAGTCCTTGGTGGCAAGCCACACCCTCTGGCCTGGCCTGTAGAGAGGAGCCGGTCATCGGTGCCGGTCGGCTGCCGCTTTCATCCGGGCTGAGCTCCGGAGGAGTACCCGCCGAGCACCGGCCCAAATCCGGCAACAGCTCCTGACCATGGCGTGAGCTGAGGGGACCGTGACCTCCTTCTCGGTGGCCGGGAACAGGGGAGGCTGGTAGCCGTTGGCACACTGGAAGGGTGAGAGGCCTGTGGCAGCTGAGGGAAGGGAGTTATAGGCGTATTCCACCCAGGTGAGGTGGTCACTCCAGGTGGCTTGGTTCTGGGAGACGAGGCATCGTAAACAGGTCTCAAGCTCTTGGTTGAGGTGCTCAGTCTGACCATTGGACTGCGGGTGGACAGGCTGACGGTGGCGCCAAGGAGCTGGCAAAACTCCTTCCAAAAACTTGACACAAACTGTGGTCCTCTATCTGAAACAATATCACTGGGGAAACCATGGATCCTGAATACCTGCGTCATCATGACCTCTGCTGTCTCCTTAGCTGAAGGTAACTTGACCAGTGGAATGAAGTGTGCCATTTTCGAAAAGCGGTCGACCACTGTCAGGATGGTCGTGTTACCTTTTTGAAGGTGGCAGTCCGGTCACAAAGTCCATGGAGATGTGGGACCACGGCCATTGAGGAACAGGCAGCGGGTGCAGCAGGCCCATTTGGGCCCGAGGTGAGGTCTTATTAGGGGCACAGACTGGACAGGCCGCCACGTACTCGGAGACTTCCCTTTCCATGGCTGGTCACCAGAACCGCTGCTTGATCATGAACATGGTTCGCTTGACACCTGGATGGCACGTGAGCATGGACGTGTGAGCCCAGTGGATTACCTTGGAGCGTAATGACACAGGGACAAACAAACGGTTACGTAGACACCCACCAGGTGCCGGACTCCCAACATTTGCCTGCTTCACATCTGATTCTATCTGCCATGAAACCGCTCAAACCACACGGTTCAGTGGAAGGATTGTTTCGGGTTCTTTGGCAATAGGCTCAGGGTCATAAAGGCGGGACAGAGCATCTGGTTTACAGTTCTGGGAGCTGGGTCGAAAGGATAGTGTGAAGTGGAACCTGTTAAAGAACAGGGTCCATCTGGCCTGACGAGAATTGAGTCTCTTAGCCTTTCTGATGTATTCTAGGTTTTTATGATCTGTCCAAACTAGAAAAGGTTGCTCCGCCCCCTCCAACCAGTGCCTCCACTCTTCAAGCGCTGCCTTGACAGCTAACAGTTCCTTGTTCCCCACATCATAATTTCTCTCTGCCGGGGTCAACTTACGCGACAGATAGGCGCAGGGGTGCATCCTGTTGTCCTTGGCGGATCTCTGGGACAACACAGCCCCAATGCCCTCATTGGATGCGTCGACCTCCACCACAAACTGCTGTTGGGTGTCGGGAACAGTGAGTACAGGCGCTGTGGTAAACCTTTCCTTGAGGCATTGAAAAGCCTTCTCGGCCTGGGGGGTCCACTGAAAAGGCACCTTGGAAGAGGTGAGTGCATGCAGGGGTGTGGCAACAGTACTGAAGTTACGAATTCAATTCAATTCAGTTTTATTTATATAGCGCCATATCATAACAAAGTTATCTCAGGGCACTTTTTCGAATAGAGCAAGTCTAGACCGACTCTTTATATTTACAGAGACCCAACAGTTCCCACCATGAGCAAGCACTATGCGACAGTGGCAAGGAAAAACTCCCTTTTAACAGGTAGAAACCTCGAGCAGAACCAGGCTCAAGGTGGGCGGTCACCTGCCTCGACCGGT
>SEMN01001727.1:0-2500 GCA_005408345.1 Macquaria australasica
ATCAGTATCGTGTGTGAGATGTTGCGACAGCAGCGATGCGTCGACGTCTTTCACGCCGTTAAAACGCTGAGAAACAACAAACCGAACATGGTGGACCTGCTGGTAACTAACACACATTATTATTGTTGTTATTATTATTATTATTATTATTATTATTATTATTATTATTATTATCATCATTGTTATTATTATTGTTATTATTAATGTAATTATTATTATTATTATTATTATTGTTATTATTATTGTTATTATTATTAGTGTTATTATTATTATTAGTGGTATTATTATTATGATTGTTATTATTAATGTTATTATTATTAGTGTTATTATTATTATTATTAGTGTTATTATTATTATTATCCATGCTGTTGTTTGTAAAGTGAACCTCTGGTGACCTCTGACCTCTGCCTCTCCACAGGAACAGTATAAGTTCTGTTATGAAGTTGCTCTGGAGTATCTCAGCTCTGCTTAGCCTCAACAAGAGACGCTCCTTCATCATCGTCCTCCTCCCTCAGTCTGACAGGAGGAAGAAGAGGGAGAGGAGGTCTACTACTGACTGAAGGTGAAGAGGAGGAAGAGGAGGAGGATGTTTTTGCACTGCCTTGTCTGAACATGCGTCACCTTGTTGTGTTGAACCTGTTTTTTTATGATGAAACTAAAGGAACCAAAACAAGCTTCAACACGTCTGTGCTCCTGGTTTTTGTTTTTCACATCCGAGTGGAGCATCAGACTCACAGGATCTACCTGAACTCACCTGTCAACCAGAAGAACAAATCTGTCCTGATGCACTCGAACTCCGTGCCTCTTACTTCCTGTTTCTTGGTGTCAAAACAAAAGTCCTCTTCCAGGACCGACGTGGTTTTAAGACTAATAACTTGTGTCTCCTGAAACCTTCTGTTAGTGTCATTTCCCAAAACATGCCGCCATATCTGAGCTTTTCTTATATTTTGCCAAATTGTTTAAAACAGGTCATAAAGTTCTGTTGTTTGTATCTCATAATAAGATTTCATAATCCTGATAAAGGATCTGGTGGAAGCTTGAAGCATGATGGGATATAAAATGTGTCGGCTGGTCCCAGCAGGACGAGGAGTCACATGAACATGGTAGAAAGGATCGATTGGTCGATTGATCAGTCAGTTGATCAACAAAACGCATCACCAACTATTTCAGTAAGTGACCGTTCACTAAACCCCTCCCCCAAACGGTGATTGTCCAATCATAGCTTAGTAACAGGAACTTGTTAGTTTGTGTAAGAATGAATTAAACAGTGTTTGTCTGCTCTAATGTTAGCATGTCTGGCTAACTAGCCGACGACCTACAGTCGTACGTTTCACTTCCAGGGACGAGAGTTCAGCAAATCATAATTACCTGGGACCTGGTAGCCTTAGCCTCAGTCCGTTAGCATAATATCATGCATTTCATTTCGATAAGGACGGTGTCATTAATCAATATGTACCAGTGTTAGCCAGCAGGCTAATTTTCATCTGCAGTCCTTTAACAAGACGTTCTAAGTGCACAAATCATGCAAAGCAACAGCAAGAACCTTTGACAGGGTTCTGCTTTTCAACCAAGTCAGCTGGAAACATGAAATGTGTGAGTGACAGTCAGGAGCTGCTTGTGTCATGTTGATGGTAAACCTGCACGCTGTCGACTGTTAGCAACAGTAACTAAGGGGGCGGGGCTTAGAGAGCGCTCTGTTGTAGGAAACATCTCCATTGTTTTATGGACACAGCGTCGTCGGTGATCTCAGAGCTTAATTCTGTTTCCGAAAGGCAGCAGAGAACTGGAAGAACTGAGCCTTGTGGGACACCGTACATTAAAGGTGCTGCTGATGAAACATGAGGAGAACGTTTGGTCACACAGTTCGAGAACCAGAAAGACCAAACGATAAATCGAATATTTGAAAAACTAATCAACAGCCCTAATTTAAAGGTCCACTTACTTGTGTTTGTTCCAGAGCTTTCAGCCACATCACAGCTTGAGTTTGCACAGTTGCCAGTTTGATGAGAAATCCTGGAGGAGCTCAGAACAACAGAAAGTTTCAACATCTACATTGCCATGGCAACCGTGCAAACTCAAGAGCACTGGAAGATGCAAGTAAGTAGACCTTGAGTTGAGATCACCTGTGCTTTCTGTCCTTCCACTGAGAAACATAAAGATGTCTGAACACGTTCATGTTAAGAGTAACCGTCCGTCCGTCCATCTGTCTTCTTCGGTGGTGTTTGATCTTTACTGCTGCAGATTAAAAAACTAACTGGACCTGAAACATCCGACCACATGGTCTTCAGTTTGAACCCTGGTCCCCTTCAGGTTGTGGTGTCTGTGTTTCTGTTTGTTTCCTCTTCAGCAGCTGGATGATGCTGGTTGGTGGTTTCGAGTTGTTAATAATGTAAATAAAGCAGGAGGAAGCAGGAAGAAGAATATTTATTCCTTCAGTTGTTCTCAGTGTCGATGTTGTTGTCGTTGTTCTTGTGAAGCACACAGAGAGAGACAATCATGT
>SEMN01001727.1:7500-18679 GCA_005408345.1 Macquaria australasica
TCCCCGTCCTGACTCACGATCCTCCTCCTGACTCACGATCCCCGTCCTGACTCAGAACCCCGTCCTGACTCAGAACCCCGAACCCCGTCCTGACTCACGATCCTCCTCCTGACTCACGATCCCCGTCCTGACTCAGAACCCCGTCCTGACACACGATCCCCGTCCTGACTCAGAACCCCGTCCTGATTCAGAACCCCGTCCTGACTCACGAACCCCGTCCTGACTCAGATCCCCGTCCTGACTCAGATCCTCCTCCTGACTCACGATCCCCGTCCTGACTCAGATCCTCCTCCTGACTCACGATCCTCGTCCTGACTCACGATCCTCGTCCTGACTCACGATCCCCGTCCTGACTCAGAACCCCGTCCTGACTCACGAACCCCGTCCTGACTCACGAACCCCGTCCTGACTCACGAAGCTCAGGTCGTTAGCAGGTTGTTGCTCTGCTGCAGGTCACAGAGTCATTAACACCTTTGTCAGGTTGGTTGACTCCACACTTCGTTTAAGGTGGTCGGCCATGTTGAGTCAGTCAGTCAGAGGCTGAATAGACGATCGGAGAGCGATCAGGAATCAAAGATTCAATAAGGGATTTGTTGGCTGCGGAGTGAAATGAATCAGGTATCGGAGCCCCTCCCTAGTTCAAGGTACAAATGTTCCACGTACAGGGTTGATATGTAGCTAAAGCTAACGCTGCTAGCTTAGAGACCACCAGAAGCTGTTCATTACATGAGTGACACCGGGCTGCAGTGAACAGCTCTCTTCCAGTGAACAGCTCTCTTCCTGTGATCTTCCAGTGAACAGCTCTCTTCTAGTGAACAGTGATCTTCCAGTGATCTTCCAGTGAACAGCTCTCTTCCAGTGAACAGTGATCTTCCAGTGATCTTCCAGTGAACAGCTCTCTTCTAGTGAACAGCTCTCTTCTAGTGAACAGCTCTCTTCCAGTGAACAGTGATCTTCCAGTGATCTTCTAGTGAACAGCTCTCTTCCAGTGAACAGCTCTCTTCCAGTGAACAGTGATCTTCCAGTGAACAGTGATCTTCCAGTGATCTTCCAGTGAACAGTGATCTTCCAGTGAACAGTGATCTTCCAGTGATCTTCCAGTGAACAGTGATCTTCCAGTGATCTTCCAGTGAACAGCTCTCTTCTAGTGAACAGCTCTCTTCCAGTGAACAGCTCTCTTCCAGTGAACAGTGATCTTCCAGTGATCTTCTAGTGAACAGCTCTCTTCCAGTGAACAGCTCTCTTCCAGTGAACAGTGATCTTCCAGTGAACAGTGATCTTCCAGTGATCTTCCAGTGAACAGCTCTCTTCCAGTGAACAGTGATCTTCCAGTGATCTTCCAGTGAACAGTTCTCTTCCAGTGATCTTCCAGTGAACAGCTCTCTTCCAGTGAACAGCTCTCTTCCAGTGAACAGTGATCTTCCAGTGAACAGTGATCTTCCAGTGATCTTCCAGTGAACAGTTCTCTTCCAGTGATCTTCCAGTGAACAGCTCTCTTCCAGTGAACAGCTCTCTTCCAGTGAACAGTGATCTTCCAGTGAACAGTTCTCTTCCAGTGATCTTCCAGTGTTACACTGTGGCAGCCAGCGACCAGAGCAACATGGCTGACGTTCTGTCTTTAAGTGTCGAATGTTTCATCTTCAAGTTTGAATTTTGACGCCCTGATTAACGGACACACAGCAGCACGTTTGAATAAATGATGTGTCCTCTGTTGGCGTTCAGGTCCTGTTTGAAAGATGTCGTCTGGACTCCTGGCGCCTCCTGGAGGAGGAGAACAGCTCTGTGTCTTCTTGCTAAGAGAGGAAGGACAGGAGGAGGAGAGGAGGAGGAGGGAGGTGGGCTGCCAGTGGGAGAGTCCAGAGGAGCAGAGGAGGGAGGTGGGCTGTCAGAGCGAGTCAGCAGAGAGGAGGGACGCTGCTGTCCAGGTGGACCTGCTGACTCAGCAGCTCAGCTGGAGACACACAGGTGAGACACACCTGCTCACAGTGGCTTCATGTGTTAACCTGACATGTTGTTGTTGTCAGAACATGGTGAACCACAGAAATCAGTTTGTGTGTATGTCGGCAGGTTTTCAGCACACAGTAAGTGTGTGTGTGTGTGTGTGTGTTAGGGTTTCAGCAACATGAGACACTCTGAGTCTCTGTAACTTCTATTATTATTATTATTATTATTATTATTTGTTTTAATTCTATTTGGGGATAACCTGGTCTGTGTTTTTGAACTACAGTTCCCATAATGCTTGGGGATGTAAACAGGAAGTATAATGTTGCCATGGAGACAGTGAGTTAGCTGTGGGCTACAACTTGAGCCCCATTTTTTTGCCTAAATTTGCTTACATGAAGGTGCAGGACATCTGTGATTGACATGTTAAATATAATCTTAACTTTATTAAATATAATAATGACTGGTGAAATATAAACAGCATCTCACAGCTGAAGCTCATGAACCAGCAGGACTGACTGCAGCGACATATTTCTGACAGCAGGTGGCAGCAGCAGAGTTCAATTCAATTCAATTCAGTTTTATTTATATAGCGCCATATCATAACAAAGTTATCTCAGGGCACTTTTTCGAATAGAGCAGGTCTAGACCGACTCTTTATATTTACAGAGACCCAACAGTTCCCACCATGAGCAAGCACTATGCGACAGTGGCAAGGAAAAACTCCCTTTTAACAGGTAGAAACCTCGAGCAGAACCAGGCTCAAGGTGGGCGGTCATCTGCCTCGACCGGTTGGGTTGAAGGGGGAAGGGGGGAGCGGGAGAGAGAGAGCAGGAGGAAAGAGAACATACAGCAGCTCAATACAGCATAGATATGGTAATGACATTGATGTTAACACCAACAGAAACAACACTAAGAGCAACATTATAATAGCAATACTAATAACAGCAACAACAGCAATAGCATCAGCGGGTGCAGAGCAGGAGCACGGGGGCAGCAGGCGGCAGCAACCACAGATCCAGACCTCCACAGCTCCAGAGGCAGAAACACCTGCAGAAAGCAACAGAAGGGGAGGGAGAGAGAGAGAGAGAGAGAAAGCACACAACTACGGGAAGAAGTTGAATTAATAACAAGCATTGATGGGATATGAGGGCGCACAGATGGAGAGGAAGAGGAGGAGAAAGGAGCTCAGTGCATCATAGGAAGTCCCCCGGCAGTCTAGGCCTATAGCAGCATAACTAAGGGGGGGCTCAGGGGTCACCTGAGTCAGCCCTACTATAAGCTTTATCAAAGAGGAAAGTCTTAAGCCTACTCTTAAATGTGAGGAGGTTGTCCGCCTCCCGTACACAAACTGGGATCTGGTTCACAGGAGAGGAGCTTGATAGCTGAAGGCTCTGGCTCCCATTCTACTTTTAGAGACTCTAGGAACCACAAGGAACCCTGCATTCTGGGAGCGCAGTGCTCTAGTGGGGTAATAGGGTACTATGAGCTCTTTAAGATATGATGGTGCCTGACCATTTAGGGCTTTGAAGGTGAGGAGAAGGATTTTAAATTCTATTCTGGATTTTACAGGGAGCCAGTGTAGAGAAGCTAATATTGGAGAAATATGTTCTCTTTTTCTGGTTCTTGTCAGTAAACGTGCCGCAGCATTCTGAATCAGCTGGAGAGTCTTAAGGGATTTATTGGGGCAGCCTGATAATAGAGAGTTGCAATAGTCCAGCCTAGACGTAACAAATGCATGGACTAGTTTTTCTGCATCTTTTTGAGATAGGATGTGCCTGATTTTTGCAATGTTACGTAAATGAAAAAAGGCAGTTCTTGAAGTTTGTTTTATTTGGGAGTTAAAGGACATATCCTGATCAAAGATAACTCCAAGATTCCTTACGGTTTCGCTGGAGGCCAGGGCAATGCCATCTAGAGAAACTATATCTTTAGATAATGTGTTTCGAAGGTGTTCGGGGCCAAGTACAATAACTTCGGTTTTGTCTGAGTTTAACATCAGAAAATTGCAGGTCATCCAGGCCTTTATGTCCTTAAGGCATGCCTGAAGTTTAGCTAATTGATTGGTTTCATCTGGCTTGATCGATAAATACAATTGGGTATCATCTGCATAACAATGAAAATTTATGGAGTGCTTCCTAATAATATTGCCTAAAGGAAGCATATACAAGGTAAATAGAATTGGTCCAAGCACAGAACCTTGTGGAACTCCGTGACTAACTTTGGCGTGCATAGAGGATTCATCATTAACGTGTACAAACTGATATCGATCTGATAAATAGGATTTAAACCAGCTTAGTGCAGTACCTTTAATGCCAATAAAATGTTCTAGTCTCTGTAATAGAATGTGATGGTCAATGGTATCGAATGCAGCACTAAGATCTAGTAAGACAAGTACAGAGACAAGTCCTTTGTCTGATGCAATTAGAAGGTCATTTGTAACTTTCACCAGTGCTGTCTCTGTGCTATGATGCACTCTAAATCCTGACTGAAAATCCTCAAACAGCTTGTTGTTGTGTAGAAAGTCACACAACTGATTGGCGACTGCTTTCTCAAGGACCTTAGAGAGAAAAGGAGGGTTAGATATAGGTCTATAATTTGACAAAATCCCTGGATCAAGAGTGGGCTTTTTAAGAAGAGGCTTAATTACAGCTACTTTAAAGGACTGTGGCACATAGCCTTTTAATAAGGACAGATTGATCATATCTAGTACATAAGTGCTAACTAAGGGTAAAATTTCTTTAAGCAGCCTAGTTGGGACGGGGTCTAAAAGACACGTTGATGGCTTAGATGAGGAAATCATGGAAGTTAGTTGATTACGGTTGATGGGAGAAAAGCAGTCTAAATGTACAGGTTTTACAGTTGTTTCTAAGGTTCCTGTGTTTGAAGATAAGTCAGTACCAACTGAGGGCAGGAGGTGCTGAATTTTTTCTCTAATAGTTAGAATTTTATCTTTAAAGAACCAGGTCCATGTTGAAGTTACAGACTATTAGTACCAGGTGCCCTGTTGTTGCTGCCTGTGTACTTGGCGGTCTTCCTGTATGACAGTTTTCATGTGACGTAGAGTACTCTGGGATCTTTAGTGGATTTGATTTCTGAAGAACAATTGCTTGCTGCGAGGGGCGACAGGAGAACAGTGTGTTGGGAGATTTTCCTTGCCACTGTCTCCTGGTGCTGCTCATGGTGGAACTGTCGGTCTAGACCTGCTCTATATGAAAAAGTGTCCTGAGATAACTCTGTTATATTGTGCTATATAAATAAAACTGAATTGAATTGTTGTGTTTACTGTTACTTGGATATGATAGTTGTCAGCGTAAGGCAGAGATGATGTTGCCTCTGTATGTTGAGATTATACCTGTACCTGCAGCTCAAGGTCAGACTCCTCGTACACACCTGTGTGTGTGAGCTCTGGCCTTCAGCTGAAATAGACTCTGTGCGTTCTGTTTACCTTTTGTTCTTTTGCTTAATTAAATAAATTAAATACACAAAACACAACAGTTTGTTGTGTCGTCATTTTATTTGTTCACTTCTCCACAAGCAAATCCAACATTTCCACCACACAGACGAATCCTTTTTATAACTGAACTCTTGAGTTTCACTGTTTATTAAAGTTAATTTCTTTCCTTTGAGCCTGGGAGATGATACATATCAATCAGTGATTAAATCTGTGTGTGTGGGCGCGCGCTGTAGTCTTTACCTTAATCTGACGTAATTCAGTCGTATTACAGGTGTTTTCTGTTCGTTCAGACATGAGATTGTTTCTAATGTTGCTACATTTAGTCTGGACTTAAGGACTTAAACTCTGTCTGCAGGTTCTTCTGCGATGCTGCTGCAGTGTTTTGCAGTCAGACCTGATGGAACAGATGGCGGCGCTCTGCTGCAGCACTGCACCACCAACCGGACCAGAACCAGACCCATCCAGCCTGCCATCAAAGCCTCCCGCAAACCCACCCGGTCCAGGTCCCAGAGGAAACCGCCTCCTCAGAGCACCGCCAAACAAAGTCCGGCTCAGCGCCGCCAACGGCGTCTGTCAACTGTTACTGACCACCAACAGGAAGACGAGGAGGAGGAGGAGGAGGAGGAGGAGGAGGTGGTGGTGGAGGAGGACACAGGTGATCCCACCTGGACTCCACCTGAGGGAGGTGAGTTTCATGTGACACGTCTTCAGTTATCGCCAAATATCGGACCTTAAAAATCAGATTTTATTTAGTCGAAATACATTTTTTCATTCAGTTTTTATATATTTGAAAATATTTCTAGCTTTTAATTTAAAATGATTTGTTTAAAATATTTGTCATTTTTATTTAAATATTTTAGATTTGAATACATGATTTTATTAAGGACAAATATAATTGTTTATATTATAGATGTATACTATATATTTAATTTATTTTTATTATTTTTTCATTTTTATTTTAATATATTTGTGTACAAGTTATTTATATGCATTTGTATTGAATTTTAATATTTTTCGATTTTTATTTCAATTTTGTTTTAATAAGTTTTGTATTAAAAAATAAATTTGTTTTATTTAATTTATTCATGTATATTTTTTATTTGTATAATTTTGTTACTAATTTTAATCTCTCCCCCCAGATGTCGACTCTCACCCGTCTCCCTCGCCTCTCCAGGACGTCCAGCTGGACTCAGAGTCCCAGCATGCACCTCTTCGTGTGGTGAAGCTGGAGCCCGACAGCACCATGTGTGACGTTTGTGGTAAAGTGATGAAGAATAAGTCGAGTCTGGCCCGACACTCCTTCATCCACACAGGGAAGAAGCCGTTCGCCTGCCACCTGTGTGAACTGCGCTTCAACCGCCGCGACAACCTGCAGCACCACCTGAGCCGGCTGCACCCCAACGGCGTCGCCAAGCTGGAGAAGCAGCGTGAGGTGCAGGCCTGGCTGTGTGCGGTCTGCGGCAAAACCTTCAGCTGCAGGTCCCGGCTGAAAACGCACGAGGTCATCCACTCGGGGGTTAAACCTCATCGCTGCGACCTCTGCCCCAAAGCCTACATGAGGACCAACGACCTCGAGCACCACAAGAAGATCGTCCATGTCGACGGCGCCACAGAGCCTCAGCAGTCGAGCTCGCTACTCTGCGACTTCTGCGGCAAAGAGTTTAAATGCCGGTCGCAGCTGGCTGTCCACTTCCAGACTCACACCGGAGAGCGGCCGCACCTCTGCGACATCTGCGGACGCAAGTTTGGCCGTCAGTACCAACTCAAACGCCACAAGATCCTGGTTCATGCCAACCGAGCGAACGGCAATGAGAACCAGATGCCCGATACGCCATTCGCCTGCGGCGTCTGTGGGAAGCGGCTGAAGTCTGAAGCGCTCCTCGCTGCTCACTCCCGCATCCACTCGGGCGACAAGCCTCACCGCTGCGGCATCTGTCTGCGCAGCTTCCAGCGCGCCACCTGCCTGAAGCAACACCACGTGCGCGTTCACCTGAGGGTCAAAGTGAACGAGGCGCCTCAAGCCGCCGGACGCAGGAAGAGCACAGTGGCGCCAAAAGCATTCCCATGTCCGATCTGCAGTAAAGTTTTCAAGTTCAAGTCTCTGCTGGCGAGTCACTCGCTGATCCACAGTGAGACCCGACCGTACGGCTGCGACTTCTGCAGCCGCAGCTTCAGACGCCTCAGCCACCTGAAGAGACACCGCGAGGTCGTCCATGCCAACGGAGCACGCCCACTGCAGAGCTTCGTCTGCCACATCTGCGGCAAAGACAAGAAGTGCCGCTCACAGCTCGCCAGACACGTCATCATCCACACCGGGGAGCGGCCGTTCACCTGCGACCTCTGCACCGCCCGCTTCAACCGCCGCGGGAACCTGCAGCAGCACAAGAAGCGCATGCATGGTGTGGGGACAGCGCCCGCAGAGGAAGCCCCGCCCATCCTGTTTGATGATGACATGATGCCCGCTCTGACGTACAAACAGGAGGAGACAGTGTTGGGCGTCGACATCGCAGCTGAGGGCTGTGAGGCTGCAGCGAGCGTTGAGACGGACACCGTTCAGCAGCTCGTCACTACCTGACCGTCTGAACTGAGCGCGCTCAGACCATCCCGCCCTCCGGCCACGTGTCTTTGAACCTTAAAGTTTGATTTAGAACTGGTCTGCTGCTCTGAGGGGTTTTGGCAGCAAACTGAACCTGAAGCTGGAACTGAAACGGACCACATGTTGTCATTCTGCCCTGAAAAGACGTGTTTTGGCAGTTTGGCAGTCAGAGAGATGGAGAACGTTGGGAGAACGTTGGGAGAACATTGGAGAACCTCCTGATCTGAAATGAGTTCTTGTGAGTTCATCTTAAAGATAAATTCTGTTCTGACGCTTTAATAAAGTGTGAATGATGATCCAGTTATCAGTCTCTCTGTCGTTTGAAATCTTTTAGTAAATGTTCACTGTTCTGGAGTTTTCTATTCAATCACATGAACTTCCTCAGCAGATGGAGTTTGCTCAGCTGTCACTGAAATGTAGATTTTTTTCTCTACCTCCATCGTTCCCTATATCATACCTGCAAACTAGTCGCTTTTTGGCGAAATTCACTGTTTTGAATCAAAATATGTCATTCATGTGAATCGTGAAGATCCGTAGTTTTTATTTTTTTGGGTGGGGGGGGGTCAAGTGGCCATCGCAATTTCCCATAGTGTGGAGTGAGAACAGAGACGTTTCAGAAAGCTGTTGTCACGTCGCGATCTTCTTCTCAATAAAACATCTTTGTTGAGACGTTTCGAGTCCTTTGGCCAATCAGAATCAAGATAACTGCATCGTCTTCTTTTCTATGGATGTATAAAGAGAATTTTTCGTGGTACTATTACAACGGACACTAGTTTTGAGGTTAGTCTCGTTTGCTGCCAACGACCTAATATGCTGTTTAACTAAAGTAACGTCACCCCATCAAATCTTTCCCTACCTGTTTATAATGGAAAGCTTGCCACCTTGTTAGCACGTCAGCTAACGTTAACTTCAGGAAATTGAGTATTACAACCATACAGTCTATGATTACAGTGTTACAGTTCAGAATCAAACGTTTAACTCCCACTGCATCCGTACTGTTCTAAGTTACGAGGGAAATAAAAACGAAAACGTAGAGAAACACCGGCTCTGGTGGATCATTTAGCCTTAACAAACGTTTATGATAATGAAAAAGGAGGCCATGAAGCCAGCTGATGATATCTAGACTATTATTTTTCAGAATGAGACAGTTTAAAGAGGAAGACGCTGTTTCTGTAGTGCAGCTTGACTCTGGCTGAGGTGCAGATGGATCTGGGCCTGGTTGAAGGTTGAGGCAAAAACGGAGGTGAAGGGAGTCCAGCACAGCTTCCCGCTGTCACAGTATTTAAAAACAAAATGATGACATGCGGCTATACATGTCATCGCTAGTAAGATCAGGCAGGGGTCCAGAGAAAACTACGGAGTCCGACATTGTCTTTGCATATGTAAACATCGACTCCACATTTACTTTCGTGACCTCCGATTGGCGCAATCGGCTGTCATTACCGCCGACGTGAATAACAATCTTAGCATATTTACGTTTATCCTTAGCCAGCAGTTTTGGTGGTGAACCGCGGGCTTTGGTTCAGGGCTGTGTTTCTTCCAGACAGTCACCCAGCCTCCCTGGCTTCCCGGCTGCTCGGGAGTTGCCGGGAGACGGCTAGCAGTGGCTGCCTCTGGTCGGCTCGCACCGGCTGACTGACTCTCCATGGTGCGGAGCCGCGACTCTAACTCACTGAGCCTCGCCTCCAAGGCGGTGAATAAACTACATTTGTTACACGTACCATCATCGCTAAAGGAGGCAGAGGAATAACTAAACATCTGACACACCGAGCAAGAGAGAGCAGGAGAGAGCAGGAGAGAGAGACGCCATCGCTAACTGAGCTAAAGTAGCAACTAACTAGCGTGTAAACAACTGTGGGATTAGCGGAAAGTCTCTAACAGGAGACAGATATGAGTGCTTAAACAGAGCTAGTGTATCCTTAAATGTATAGCGGGTAATTAACCGCTATAGTAAAGAAAATATCAAAATTAACTGGGTTTAGCGGGAGCAGCGAACTTTGCAACCACTAACACAGAAACACCGGTAACCGGAAATGAGACAATACGTTCACCTGAGCACGTCAGCATTGTAATGTCTCAGATGGAAGCAGCTGATTGGTTGAATTCTGACTCGTCACACTCATTAACAGACAAACTCAGTCACAGAAAGCGTTTAATTTATAACAAACTTTTTCAGAACGTCTTAGTACAACACGTATGTATATATATGCATGTATATACAGACACGTATATATGTATGTGTAACTGTATGTTTGTGTACATACATACTGTCCCCCCCCGCTCTGTCAGTAGTTTGTTATTATAATCAATCAAATGGAAGCAGCTGATTGGTTGAATTCTGACTCATCACACTCATTAACAGATTCAGAGTCACAGAAAGCGTTTATTTAATTTTTGACAAACTTTTTCAGAGTTGACATACAACATGCACACACACACACAGCAGAGTGTGTGGATGATTGTCAGCTGATGGTTCGACTGATCGATCACATGACAAACTGAATTTCCATGGTAACAGGAACTAAAAACTACTTTAAAATCCCATTAATTTTCCCATTAATCTGATTTAATTAATGGCACAGCTAATGGATTGATTGATAAATTATAATGAGGTATTTTTAATCGGTTTATTTCTTGGTCAACTGGGATGTTAAGAGAGAAAAGAATCCATTAAAGTTAACCAAACTATTAAAGTGTCTACATTTAGAAGCTCTGGGGTTTAAACTGAAAACTGAAAAAAACACACTGCGACACGATGTGAACTTCAGCGTTATAAAACCTCTTCTGATCGTCTCTTCCTCTTTCATCTCTGTTCTTTAACGGATCCATCACCCCCCACCCCCACCCCCCTCTGTGCAGCTGCTTCATCAGCTCGCTCTAAAATCAAACGCACCCCTGCGGTGACTCCACCCCCGAGGGACGCTTCATTTCCTCTCAGCTGCTGATCACTCCCACTTCATTAACTGCACACAATCAATCAAACTGAGGGGGGGGGGGGGCTCACAGGTTCAGTAACAACAGGAAGCACAACACAGGTGAAGACAGCGACCAATCACAGCTGAGGGACAAACAGGTGACTCTGGAAGAGGAGAGGAAAGGAGGTACAGGAAAAGGGAAGAAGAGCATGGGGAAGGAAGGGAGGAGACAGTAGGGACAAGATGAAAGGAAGGAGGCAGGGAAGGAAA
>SEMN01001727.1:18973-30916 GCA_005408345.1 Macquaria australasica
AGGAAGGGAAAGGAAGGACGGAAGGAGAAAGGAAAGGAAGGAGGGAAGTACCTGTACAGTAAATGCATGCAGGTGATGTCCATGTGCAGTAATGTGTGTACTCTGTAGTATCTGTAGAGGTGCAGTAATAATACACAGGAATCAGTGAAGTACACGAGCTGCAGGTTTGCAGTAAATCACCAGACAAACTTCAGCAGGAATTCAAAATAAAAGCCTCCGTGATGACATCATCGTCCTCTCGAAGCTCCGCCCACCGCCTGTCTGTCAACACCGCCTGATGATGATGATTGGTTGAGCCGCAAAGGGAAGTCATCCCTCCGCCGGCGAGGTGCTGAAGCTGCTGTGATGTCACAGGGTGGAGTCAGACCTCCATGCTGTCAGGTTTGGGCGTCCTGGAGATCCACAGGTTCGATTGGTTGACGGCGGTCTTGGTGCGAGGAGTACTGCAGGGGGAGATCAACATCATCATCATCAGTGTTACCATGGTTACCACATGATTGATCATTGTTTACACAGATCTCATATTGGAAGATGATTTGTTATTAGTTCAGCTTCATGATTTATTCATCATGAAAGAGACTTTTCAGCTGGTCTGTGGTCAGCACTCGAGTTCTGCACGAGCCTAAAACTGAGACCTGAACCCGGCCCATACCCGACTGAACCCGCCTGGTATTTGAGACCTGAACCAGGCCCGAGACAGAGGCTGTATGTTTGTTCTTTTAAGACGGAGATATCTGCAGCTTTGGAAAGAAATAAAAAAGAACTCATCAGAATGCAGCACAACATCGGCCCACCAGAACCAAACATATAGAACTTCTACCAGCTGGTGGTTAGCTCCCAATAATCAATGATCTGTGTCACTGGTCAATTGATCCACTTCACCTTTTCAGCATGGCCCAGCTGAACTTCAGTCCAAACCGCAGAGCAGAACTGCGACACCAGCAGGCTCTTTAACAGGAGGAGCTGATGTTAGCTCAGCAGGCGTGTTTCTGCTGACGACACATGATCCACATCCTTTTTATCATCGACCCAGCATACGACCCGGGATGAGATATATATTATAATAAAAATAAATAAGTTGTATTGTAATAATATATATATATATATATATATATATATATATAAATAAAGAGACTGTTGGGAAGCAGGAGAACTGGAAGAACCGATGCCAGGTATTGATTTTCTCTCACACACACACACAGGTAACACACACACACACAGTGAAGCAGGGCACTGAGCCAGGAGCAGCTGTAAATCAGCTCTTGTTAACAAGACATCTGAGTGTTCGACCCGTCATAATCACTGAGTAAGCACACACACACACACAATAAAAGCCTGCATCATCAGCAGTAACAGTAGTCACAGTGTAAGCAGATTTGCCAGCAGCAGCAGAGGCTGCTGGGATTTTGCAGTTTGTGTGGGTCAGTCTTACCTTCTACTGAGCATCTGAAAACAACATGTCCCAGAAGCCACCAGGATGAGCAGCAGCAGGGGGATTGTGGGGATGATCACGTACACCAGTAACATGCCTGAAGAGAGACACACAGAGACATGAGACCAGAGCAGAGGTCACAGGTCAGTCAGAGGTCAGAGGTCAGTTTGTACCTGAAGCTCCAGCCATGGTGACCTGAGGGGGAGCCTCGTCACTGCCCGCAGACTGTTTGACCACACCTCCACCTGCTGTGGCCTCTGAGGGGACACACACACACACAGTTTGACCTCATGGTGGCGCTGCAGGAAAAGTCAGTAGGATTCATCTTCTAGAGAACATGAACGTCTGAACAATCCATCGATAGTTATTGACATCTTTCAGTCTGAAGCTTCCATCAGTAACACACATCGGGACGTATTTAAAGCGTCTCCACCTGCTGCTCTGCTGAGTGGAGGTGAATACAGATCACACGGTGGTTAATAAATACTCTCTCAGTCAATCACATCACTGGTCTCATCGCTCAGAAACAGCTGAGCCAATCACAGAGAAGCATGAAACGACAGCTCAACACACGGAGAGACGTGTGAACACACAGAACCAGAAACCTGCAGCCAGACACGTCATTAATAATCAAATCAATCGTTTGATGAAGCCGTTTCCATGATCACATCAATCCGATGCGGAAGTCATGAAGCAGATGAGTGAGCTCCAGGAATCTGACGCAGAATACGAGTTATATGTGACAGTCAGGTGTGTGTGTCTGTAGCAGCCTGCTGTCGTTTGCAGGTGATTTAACGAAGATAAACACGGTGAACAGTGTGTGATGTCGTGCTGCCTTCAGGTGTCTGCAGGGATTTAATAAAGTGAAGGAGGAACAAATGCTGTCAGAATCAATCATCTTCATTAATAGATCACTGCAGACTGATTTACTGCTTTAACTACATTATGCAGATTTAAACCCATCTTCTGGTTGGAGAGGTTTAATTAAAATAGTTTTCAGCATTATTCTGTTGTTGCTGCACATTTTCTGTAAGAGTTTTGTTGATAAAATCACCAAGATACCAGTTTGTTCCTCTCCTCCACCTGTGCACCAAAAGCCTTTTAGAACTTATTTCAACACCTTTCTATCTCACAGACGACACGTATTTCCACCTTCTTCACTAAACAACTATCTGCTTTTCCATTTCCTCGTATTTCCTTGTTTCTGTCTTCAGTGGTGGAAGTATTCAGATGCTTTACCAAAGTAAAAGCAGCCATACCACCAAATACTTTCGTAAAAATACAAAGTCACAAGTTACAAGTCCTGCATTCAAAAATCTACTTGAGTGAAGATACAGAAGTATAATCAGCACCGGCAGGAACTCATCTTTGTGTACTTCATTCTTTCAAAGTAAAGGTATATATTAATGTGCATTAATGTGTAGAAGAGATAAATATCGAACATTTGGAAGTTATGACCTTATAAGGACTTTCCTGCTCACCTGTGCCCCGCCCTCCAGGTGTGTAATCATGTTTCTTCACAAGATGGCTCTCTGAAAGAAAGAAAGACACAATGAACAAACAAAAGAACTAAAGAGAGAAAGAAAGATAAAGAAATAATGAAAGCCAGAGAACGAAAGACGGAACAAAAGAAAGAACAAAATAATTAAAGAAACCTGGTTTGTTTATCAGAGAATGAAGCTGATTGGCTGATGGTACCTGGTTCGTATTTGCAGATGAAGTTGTGTTTCATGTTGCAGCGGTCGTCGTTCCATTGGTAGAGATAAGCCCCGCCCAGACCAGGAAGTGCAGTTGGCTGATGGTACATTACGACGCAGGCCTCTCCTCCGCAGGACGGCTCGTCAAAATACCAGTTCCTGCAACATCATCATCATCATCACTAGTAACTGGCTGTTTGCTAAGCCCCGCCCCCTTAGTTACTGTTGCTATGCCTGTCAAGCTTTCCAATCTAGCACTGCAGGTATACAATGAAACGTTATGTTATTGTCAGATTTTTATCAAAGATGGAAATGTAAAGGCTCCATATTTCCCCCGAGCGTCTTTCTTACAGCAGGTCGTTGGAACATTTGTCCTTCCTACGACAGCTGGCTCAAAGACATTTCTTTTTGTTCCCTCAGGGAGTCTCGTAGGCTATTTACTGAGATCTGGTTACCTCTTCTAAACCATCTCTTCACCTTGATAATGAAGGTTTGTTCAGTTCTTTACTTCAAACATTCTCCAAACTACCTCAACAAAGTTTTCCACATCTAGAGCTGGGGACTGTTTATGTTTGTGGACGATCACCTGGTGCAGCACTAACATCACACTCACCTGAAGGAGGCCAGACTGCCATCGGTCCAGTGGTAGAGCTGTGGACAGGAAGTGAAGGTGTTGCTGAGTTCAGGATGAGTCTGATCGACTCCGTCCACCCGAGTCAGACCAATCCAGAAATCACCGTCTGCTATACCGCCTCCTCCTGCGCCTCCTTCCGCACCGCCCACTGCTCCTGATCGCAGCTTCTGGAGACGAGGAGGAAGAGGAGAAAGATGAGAGGAGGAAGAGAAGGAGATGAAGAAGACCAGGTGTGTGTCTCACCTGCAGCAGATTTTCAATCTCTCTCTGCTCGGCTGGGCTCTCGATGCTGAGCAGCGACCCTCCGTCCATCTCACAGGCCTGACGTGCCTCCCTGAAGGCAACACGGCTCGACACGTCGTGGAAATATGCAATCTTATAACAGGGACGCTCTGGATCGTGCAAACACACCGTCTGACCTGAGAGAGGAAGACAGTCACTGTCCCACCCACTGTGTGTTGACTGACACCTTAAGCCTTAACGAGGAAGCTTCTTTCTTGCTTCATACCTAAAAAGAAGGCTTCCCTCTTGCCTGATCCCTAATTATGAGGCTTGCCTCATTTTGATGCCCAACTAAGAAACTACCTTCGTCCTTGATCCCTAGTTAGGAGGCTTCCTGCTTTCCCAATCCCTAACTAGGAACCTTATTTCTTGCTTAATCCATAACTACAAGCTAAACTTTCTTCTTCCTTGATCTTTGACTAGGAAGCTTTGCTTTATCCCCAACTAGGAAGTCTCTTTGTTGCCTGATTGAGTAGTTGATCACTAACTAGGAAGCTTCCCTCTTGCTCGATCCCTAACAAGGAAACGTCCTTCTTCCTTAACTATGTGCGACATGGCTGTATCATCACTACATTAGTGACATCATCACGGTTCTGTGACATCATCACTGTTCATAGAAACAATATGCTGATATCTGTACAGCAGAGTCAGCTACAGAGTGTGTGTGTGTGTGTAAAGATGCCCAGTGAATAGCTGCAGTGATTAATACTCAGCCTCACACACACTCAGAGCTACTTTAAGTGATTAGCTGGATTCTCTTCTGCACCATCATCACTTTACTGTTAAAGCCACTAAAGAGCTCCATATATATCTGTCTACTATCAGCCCGTCTCTCTCTCTCTCTCTCTGTCTCTCTCAATCTCAGATTTGCTTTATTAGCGTGACCATTATTCAGTGCAGTGCTGTAATTCAAACACTGTTAGCAACAAGACAACAAAAGGTTTGTACATTACTCCATCATGTAGTGAAAGAGGACCAAGTGTTAAAGAACAAGTCAATGAAAATAAAGAATACATGAATATATATTATAAGATCAGATAGTTTAATCATTGAACGTAAGAGATCAAAGCATTTTAAGGAGCTCAGTATAGTTTCACGTGTAATGATTTCTCTTGCTGAAGCAGGAAAACAAGAAAGACTGAAATGAAGAACAAAGCCAGTGCTTCAGTTTCACCTGCCACCTCAGCTTCTTTCAGTGGTTTTGTTTCAGTAATTTCAGCATCTTTCAGAGCTTGTTTAGACCACCACTTTAATGCTTCTGGCTAAAACTGAAGCAGTGAAGAAGCTGAAGTGATGGCTGATATTGCGGCTCAGCGATCCATACTGTTACAGTAGTGCTGAATGGAGGTTAAGCGGTAGCTGAAACTGGTTAAGATCTTCTGAAAATATATCACCCCAGATTCAGGGATCATTAATTGATTCTAATATATTAAGGGATTTTAATTGATTATCTGCACCATTTAAAGGGATTTTACATTTACTAAATACCATAAAAGGCATCCCTGAATTTTCACCTTTAAGGTATAAATTAAATAATGGATTTAATGTTATTTGGTAAAAAGAAAAAAAAGACTCTTTAAATCTTTAATATATAATGCATTAAAATTCATTATTCATTAGGAACGTCAGGTTTGGGATGGATTTCATGCAATTTGATCAATTTTAAAAGTTTTCACCCCAAAACAACTCTGAATGTATTAGAATCAATTATTATTCATGAATTAATATCAACAGCACCGACAGTACTAAAGTACAAACAACCAAAACTTAAGGACGAAAAAACAAAGATTAAACTTATTAAAGATGATTTATTTTAACTTTAATTTCTCAACTCACCACTCACCACCCGTGCCCCGCACCCCTGGGCGACCATCATCACCATGACGACCCCGAGGACCAACTGCATCACTGTGTAACATGTCGTCATTTTGGGGTTGTTGGTTTTTTTGCAGCACAAAAATGAAAAAAATAAAATAAATCTTCAGCGTTGAGGTTCGTTTCCGTGACGATTTGATGTTGATTTGTTACAACATTTCAAAATAAAAGCCGCGCTCCTGGTTTGTTTTCTCCCTCAGGTCTTTATTTCCATTTTCTGCTCTTCCTCTCCTGCTTCTCTTCAGTCTGATGTGAAGCGTGAGGCAGAGAGAGTCTCTCTCTCTCTCTCTGATCGATCGTCCCTACTGAGCCCCAGATGTAACCTCCTATTTCATTAAGCCCTGGGGGGCCATACACACTGTTAGATCCCGGTAAAAGCCCTGGACAGGACTCACTGGACCAGCTCTCTGTTTAAAGGGTCCAATCTTCAGTTCTATGGAAATCTAATCCTATTAGAAATTCTAAAGATATTTAAGCTGGTGTCGAGGAAACTCGCTTAGCTTCTAACTGCCTACTTCCGGTCGTCTACCCTGCTTCCTCTGATAACTACACCCGACTGAGTAGCTTTGGTCGTCGGCTTAAATCATCAGACACGCCTGTTAACAGCAGCTTTCCTCTTATAGATCTGGGCTCTTGGTAAATTGCTAGGTTTGGATTAGATGGCTTGGATTCTAAGCCCTCAGGGTCTGTTTAACAATCTTTAGTGGACAAAAACTAGAATAACCTTTCAGAACCTTATAGATGTTGAGCACACATAAACTTAACTTTTTACTATCATGAGAAGCTTTAGCAATGAATGAGTGAACAATTTACTTTATAATTTTTAGGTTTATTGCAGGAATTAAGCAAGGGTATAGCCACAGCTCTTAAAATCAATACTTCAATCAATCATCGAATAATAATCAAATTCCTCTTTCTCTCTTGTCTATATTGAATCTCCAAATATAAAATCTCTGGGTAGGAAAAGGGAGGCTAGCCTGGCCAGTATTAACCTTCCATGGTCCTCCTGCCAAGGAGAAGAGTCCTCGATGGAAATCCAAAACTCAGTACAAAGTCCCAAAAGTTCCAAACAACTCTCCTCCTCTGCTGGCAGGGAGAGCTGAGGCTCCCCGATTTCTCCACCGATTTTTTTCTTGATCAGCAACAGTCTATTTACTTAATCTCTTGGTTATCCTCTGTTTGTTGCCGATCTGTCGGAGTCCTCCAGTGCTGGCTGGTATCCAATCCTTTGCTGTCCAAAGTGTTTCCTCGCTGCTTGCACTGCTCTGAGGCTCGAAGCCTCCGACTCTTTTTATTCTCTATGCCAGACTACTCTCTTCCCCAGTTTCTCAGTGATTACACACATTTTCTTAAATCACATTTCATACACATACATGCCCTTATATGGTAGTTCCTTCCTTAACTATCTCATTCTGGAAAATACTGGACACTTCTCCACATTACCTCATGTGAACCATGACATGATTTCATACAGTGTTAACAGTTCCTCCTTTTCATGTTTAGTGCATTAGTATAATCTCAGTTACTTTTAATACTCATTTTAACAAATGATTATTCTTTCCATTTAAAATCATCATTTTCTGATTACAGTTGTTATATAAACAATCACTTATTGCTTAACTGTTAGTCTTCTGTGTTCGAGTGTCCTGATTTTACTGATTTACCAGTCCTGTTCATGCCGTTTCTTCAGAGGCAATATTCTGGGGTCTCAATCTTACTTGACAGCACACACACAGTTCAGTTTAATTCACTTACACAGACAGAAAGCTGATTGGTTCCCAGTAGAGCGACTGATCAATAGATGAAACACTCACACGTTCCTCTGATATCTGCTGCAGTTATGACAAACACTTCAAACCTCTTTTTCTCTTCATTGATCCATCTGAAGGTGTGAGCAGCATCAGCTCACCTCACATCGTTCACACACGCAGGGATTAATAACTGATCCTCATCCGATTGGCTGCTGCAGTCACATCCTACAAACTGAGAACAGACAGTTAAAGTCGACCGTCTCTACTCAGGAGGAGACTCTTTCTCAGGCGCTGAAGAGAATCCTCGTCTTCATCAGGACCGTACGGACGGATTAGTGGCATCACTTGTCCAAAGAAGACACAAGAAATCATTTCCAGTCCATCCATTCATGTGCTAAGCTAGGCTAGCAGTTTCCCCCCACTTCAAGTCTTTGTGCTAAGCTAGGCTAGCAGTGTACTGCACACACAGATGATGAAACTGGATGGCAGTCAGAGGGAAAATGAGGTTGAGGTTTTTCACGGCTTTCAGCCAGATGAAACAAACAGCTGACATCATCATCATCATCATCAGTCTGGTCATATTTGCAGTTGAAGCTACAGCAGTTCTCATGTTAGCTGCTGGAACCACGCTGTCCTCTTATTGGCTGGATGATGAGATTTATTTCTTTGGTGAATGCGATGAGCTGCTGAAAGTCTCATTATGTCGTCGCTCATTTCATTTGATTTGAATTTCTCATGAACTAAGTTATAACACATGAGCCAGACAGAGAATCTAAACTACAAACTACACGACGGATTTCAGCCTCAGTCATCAGTCGTGTGATGGACGCAGATGTTGGAAATCTTTGCGATCGTTTCTGAGCGGGAGAAAAACGTGTGCAGCGACGTGACAGAAGCACTTTATTGTTCCTCTGATGCAGAACGGAAATCAATAGAAGCCTGAGCTGCTTTCAGTGCCGCTCACTAGTCTGGATTGACCGCTTTCATGTGTGAGGACGGTCTGTGAACGCAGCACGGAAACATTAAACTCATTGCCTGTTCGTAACATTTCTTCACATTTACTGGAGAATCTGCATCCTCCCTGAAACCACTTCTTGCCTTCAGCACAGTTCTCGGGAATACTGTGATTACTGTCCTCCAGTCCTCCTAGTCCTCCCTGAAACCACTTCCTGCCTTCAGCACAGTTCTCGGGAATACTGTGATTACTGTCCTCTAGTCCTCCTAGTCTTCCTATCCTCCTTGTCCTCCCTGCGATTACTGTCCTCTAGTCCAGACAGATCTGTGTGAAGATGGTTCTTGAGACAAAACAAAGAGTTTTCTTTACAAGCTGCTAATAAAACATCAGAAACACGAGCAGCTCTTCAGATCCTCCGACACTTTACTGACTCTAAACATGTAAATAAGCCGCAGTTCATCCCATAATCTCATAATAATAATAATAATTAGCATGAATCAGCTCCATCTGAGGCATAACGTCAGCGTGTTGTTGCACTGCAGACATAAAACATAGAAACATAATATATAATATGTATATAAATATTATACTGTGTTCCAGTGTGTGTGTGTTATCAGATCATTTTACTGACACACTTAGACTCTGAAACTCAACCTCTGTGTGTGTGTGTGTGTGTGTGTGTGTGTGTAACATAATTATGTGAAACAGTCAGACGGAGTCGCGTCATGCTGGATGAGTTAAAGGTGTTAGAGGGATGGATGGAGGTAAAGGTGCTGAAGCTTCAAGAGTTTAAACATTTTATCAATTATCATCTAAGACTGTGTGTGTGTGTGTGTGTGTGTGTGTGTGTGTGTGTGTGTGTGTGTGTGTTGACCAGAGTTTGAACCCAAGACTAAGAGTCGTCGTTGAAACGTCTGACAGGAAGTTCAGCTGACAGTCAAACACACACACAACCAAACTGTTTGTATAAACAAGAGTTTTACATAATGAAGTCGTGGAGTCGCACACACACACACACACACACACACAGAGAGATAATGACCTGTTAGATCTCTCCCTCCATTCCCAGTATTGATCGCTGTATTGATCGGCTGCAGGCGGCTGATCGTCTCCGTCCAGAAACACACTCCACTTAGCACTGATTACCACACACACACACACACGGGGAAGAAGAGGAGGAAGCAGGAAGGGAAGGATGAAGAGGCTTCATCAGCTTCATGCTCTCGTCTTTGCTTGGCAGGTCGGGGGGGAACCAACGAGGAAGAAGCTCAGACTGCAGGCTGGAGGCCCAGATCAGACTTTCTGCTCCTACGGGACTCAGATCTGGGTTCGTTTCCCTCCGGGCGACAGCGTGCTGCGTGACGGCTTTGTTATTGATCTTTTGCTAAAACGTGCGAACAGCCAAACAAAGAAATCTGATCAGTGTATTATGGTTATTCTGCACGCGCTCAGTAGTGCAGCTGATCATCTGCTCAGAGAGAACGCTTCCTGGTTTAACCTGTGAGAGCACAGGTGGGCAGGCTGCAGGCTGGGAGGAGTCAGAAACTAACCTGTCAATCACAATGTTCCAAAGAGCTGCAGATCAATAAAGTTTCTCCAAATTTCTAAATGTGGATTTATGAGGCAGATTCAATCCAATCGTCCAATCAGCTGGCAGCTGCTCAGACTGCATGATGTTACATTAACTCTGTGTGTGTGTGTGTGTGTGTGTGAGAGACTGAAAGCTCTGCAATATGACCTGCTGTGAAAATCAATCTGCATTAACACACACACACACACACACACACACACACACACACACAGGCACTCCTTAAAACTCTTCAAATACCTGGAACCTCCTCAAGGACATCTGTTAGCTCTTCAGGACCAGTAGACCCACTCATGAACTCCAGAAACCTCCTCAGGAACACTGAAACCTGTTCAAGGCCCTGGAATCTTCATAAGGACAATTAGAACTTCCTTAGACCTTAAAGGACTTCTGACCTCATCACAGACCAGCAAAAACCCCTGAAGAACCCTTAAAACCTTTGTAGGACTCAAAGAACTTCAAAGAACCTGTTCAAGGTCCTGAAATCTTCTTAAGGACAGTTGGAAGCTCCTTAAGAACTGATGGTAGCTCTCAGAAACATGCCTCCTGGAAACCTTTTAAAGACCTTGAAGCCTTGAAACTTCCCTCACCTGGAGAACCTGGAGCTGATTAAGATCCTTTAAATCAAACACCTCCTCCTCCTCAGTCAGATCTGTGTGTGTGGTTCATCAATAAACTGAACTGGTCCCTAAACTCCAACAGTGAGGTGAATAAGGTTAATGTGTGTGTGTGTGCGCAATAAGAGTCTAATTGATGGCTTCAAGCGATTCAGCCCCCGAAATAATTAGTTTTCTCTTCTCGTCAATACTCTGCAGGCCATCACACACACACAGTATTGATCTCTGTGGTCAGCGTTAAATCAGTCGGTCTTTACAGGAAGTATTTACAGCGTTCACTCTTCTTTCAGAAAACTCCTCAAGGCCCTTGGAACCTTTATAAGGGCCTCCAGAGTCTCATCATCCTCAAGGCCCCTGGAATCTCAATAAGGATTATTAAATTCTTCTCAAGGACTGACCCACACTTCAGTCTGAATATGAAAAGGTTTATTTAAGATGAAATGACAAAGTTTAAAAAGCGTCTGGCTGCTGTAATACTGTCACCACACGGCTCCACCTGCGACATCGTCTGACGACACACAGGTGTGTTACACTTCAACAGGTGACTGTTCCATTAGTGTCTATCTGACAAACATCAGTCTGACTGGCTCCTTGTTTTCAGTTTCATTGTTTCAGTAAACACATTTCCAGGTTTCATCGTCTTGGAGTAGAAACTGAAAAGAACGAGGCTGTCGGTCCCTTCACCGAGTTCAGTGTTAACTCCAGGATTTTCCAGGTCATTACAGGACTTTCAAGGTCTGGCTTGGAAGCCCATTATAACCTCAAAATAAACATACAGAAATGGAAAAAAAGAACCTCCTCCTGGAAACTGTCTCTCCAAAATATTCCAGGACATGTTTTCTCAGTCCTTCCTGGAACTGAACCTGGGAACGTTTAAAAAGCAGCTGAGGCTGAAAACAAATCTTTAAAAACATGAAAACAACATAAAATCAGCTGGTTAATAAAAGTCCTGAGAAAAACTAAAACAGTAAAAACACAAAGTGAAGACGAAGTCTCGCTTCAATAAAACCTGATGGTCTTTCAAACAAAATCATCTGTCTGTGTGACGTCGTCCTCCTCAGCCCTCCAGCTGCCACTGCTGCGCCTGCGACGCGTCGCATATCGCCATGGAG
>SEMN01001728.1:0-30904 GCA_005408345.1 Macquaria australasica
GTTGGTGTTTTCTCAGCTGATTAGAGGTGACGCCAACTCCTCTAAACGACAAACTGCTGCGAGAATAGACGGGAGAAACTGACAAAAGAGGGGAGTTCTCCTGTCTCAAGTTCACGGCATACATTTGCAGAAGCCCCCTGGGTATTCTGTTGGACCCCTGGACGGCTCCAAATTCTCGACTGTCTCAGTTTTTTATGTTTTCACCGTTTCATCAATACTAAAAATGCAACTGTAGCAGGTAACTCACTGTCACTATCCTCATTCATATTTTAAGATGCTACAAATTATATTGAGCTGCAAAAAACGCCTGAAAAGCCGGCAGTTACAACGGAAGTACAAAGAGTCGTTGCTATGGAAACGATACACCGTCTCGTCGCTTTGGTGTAAACTGGCAGGTTTCAGGACGCTGCAGACCGGCGCGTCGCAAGTAGCTGCGAGTTTCAACTCGTCTCGTCGTGAATCTTTGGTCTGAACTGGCCTTTACAAAGTGGGTTGCTATTGCTTTTAAAGATGCTAAAATGTTCTAATAACTGCATAATGCATTCTCTAAGCTAGCTAGCTAGTCTCTGTACTATAGTTCTTTTGTAGTGTGCTGTGTGTGAGCTGCCTGTAGCGAGCCAACTGTGACTGACCAGTATCCTGTTCCTGTTCAGGTACATATTTTTGTATTACTGTATTTGTTATATTAACTTGCCGTTTTGAAACATTGCCAGTTTATGAGAGCCGTGCCCGAGTGTGCTGTGTATGAGCTGCCTGTAGCGAGCCAACTGTATGACTGACCAGTACATATCCTGTTCCTGTTAAGACAATAAAATGGCGATGTGTGAAGACAAACAACCTTCCCGCTCATCATTCTCTACACAACGCAGAGTCGAAAGGTTGCTTGAACCAGCCAATTACAGTGGATTGTAGCTGAGCGCAGTTACACCAGCCCTATCTTTCTACGTTGAGTTTGCCTTTGATAATGGCCATCAAAAATAGAATGTTTCATTTCATTTGATAATAAATTTCATTTATATTTAGTGTAGACAGAAAAAGATTAAGAGGCTCAATTGTAACTGGGGAGTTAAAAACAAGTTTTTCAATTTTTTTCATGTCTGACATATTCTACAGATATCGATATTGAAACTGAAACTGAAAGGTGTAATGTTGCTGGTTTGATGTCTATATGACTATCAACAGATCGTTTTCACTATCTATTTTTGCTGAGAACCGCACGCATTACGCGAAAAAAAAAGGCAAGACGCTGAATCTATAGATGAGCTGTGCTGCAGACACGCGTATCACGCGGGCTGTGTGGCTGTGGCTGACCTGTTAACATGGGCACCAAAATGAAAAGCAAGAGGTTCCTTGATGCACACACGCTGCTCAGGTCAGCGGTGTGGCCCAGACGTTAGGACACTCAGCAGAGTAACTGGCTGTGTCTGTAGCTGTTTAGTCACAGTCGGCTGTGTGGCAGTAAAGTTAAGAAGAACTTTCCCTGTGATCACTCCTTGTCATCAGACTGTGACTGAGTTAGACATGTCACAGACAGAGACAGAAGTCCCAAATGGAGCTGTCGCTCACTGAGACTTTGTTAACTAATCTTTCATTCACTCACTTTCTCTTCAGCAGCATGTGATTTTCTACAAAGAATGACTTGATCTCAGCTTGTCACAGCTCCTGTGCACATTTTGACTCTTTTTTCTTTATAGTCATCAGGGTGAACAGTAAGGACCCATGAGAAATGCCAAGGGTCTTGATTTTTTTAAAAGGATGAGCTGCTGCCAGGTGTTGTTAATGCATTTCATGGCTATCAGTATACAGTTTCGGTGTGTGCCTGCCTAGGTTAAATCACATTTACATTTAAATCGTACTCAGCTATTTGAGGAGTTTTCTGTTACACACAGCTATCCAGATCCCATGTAAAGAAGACGATTCAGAATGTGAGATGGAAGAATATGGTATCTTAAATGGTTGAGGCTGTGTGATAAACTATTCTCACTTGAATTATAAATGTGATCCTCATGTCTTTTTGTCAGTAGATGCGTAATCTATAACAAATTGAATTCACTGGTAATGGAGAGTAATGGATCGATAGTGTGTGTTAGTGAGAAAAGGAGATGGGAAGTGGCAGACATGCATGAGTATCTCCGGGTTGAAAAAAAATCACAAAAGAAGCATTGAGTCACAGAAGCATGCACTGAGGTAAGTGAGCTTATTCTGTAAACCCAACTGACCACTGACTGGTCATAATGGAGGAACATTGATTATCTTACAATGGTACCTGTCAGATATATATATATATATATACAGTATATATATATATACAGTATATATATATATTCAGTATATATATGTGTGTGTATATATACACACACAGACACACACATATATACATATACTGTGTTTTTATTATTACACATATATATACATATAAACACAGTATATGTATATATGTGTGTGTGTGTGTGTGTGTGTATATATAAGATAAGATAAGATAAGCCTTTATTGTCCCACAGCGGGGAAATTTTTAGCGTTGCAGCAGCCAGCAAAAGTGTCATATATATAGAAATACAATAAAAATAAATAGAAAAATAGAAAATATAGTCCTATACACAGTATAGACAGAAATAAATAATAGAGTGACTGAGTGCAGTTGTAAGTATGAACAAATAGATAAGATAAAAATATTGCACATATATAATATACATGTATATGAAAAATATTTCACAGCAACATATGAAGTAGATAACATCATGAATACAATATATGTATGAAGAATGAATGAATGATGTATGAATACACACACATATATATATACTGAATGTATATATATACTGTATATATATCTGACAGGTGCCATTGTAACAAGATAATCAATGTTCCTCTATTATGACCAGTCATTGTATTACTTAATATTACAGATTATACTGAATGAGTCAAAGAGCTGAATTACTTTTTTATCATGTAAGATTCAGCATGTCAGGTAAAAAAGGACTCCATGCACAAAGACTGCATTGCAGTACATCACATTTAATAGTTGCTTGCTGAGTGTTCAGCTTCAGCTTAGTGAGCAACTATTAAACATGGCATCTTGCCATGCAGTCTTTGTGCATGGAGTCCTTTCATATTGGATACATCATGTTTTAATGCAGAGCTCACTTACCACTTCCATATTATGTACTTGCCTTCTTCCTCTGCCAATATTTTATACTTACAGATTCTCCATGATTCTCATTCTCACAGTTCTGTGACACACAAATAGCATGTTAGCATTACTCACATTACAAGTTAAATTAAATTCTATTGTTTTAATATGAACATTTTTTATATATATATACACAAATGGTATAAGTTGTTATCACACAGTTTTAGGGCTATTTGAATGCAAACAATTCATATGCTACATTACTGTACATGGGTCAGTTCCTGTAATATTTTATTTTCTGGTTAGACAAGACAAAGAAAACAGCTGATCATTTTTTTAACCTAATTTAACTGTATATTATGAAAAATTATCAGCTAATGTGACTTGAGTTTATACTTTCAAATATAACACTATGCCCTTATATGCTTGACAATCATTGTAGATTAAAACAAACAAACAAACAAACATCCTACTTTCCCCAGGCCAGCGATGCAAGAGCACCCTGCTGTCTCTACTGTTCCCAGGCCAGTCAGCAGTACCGGGACTGCTGGACTGAGCCTTCTATTAATTCAATTAAATTCAGTTTTATTTATATAGCGCCATATCATAACAAAGTTATCTCAGGGCACTTTTTCGAATAGAGCAGGTCTAGACCGACTCTTTATATTTACAGAGACCCAACAGGTCCCACCATGAGCAGCACCAGGAGACAGTGGCAAGGAAAAACTCCCTTTTAACAGGTAGAAACCTCGAGCAGAACCAGGCTCAAGGTGGGCGGTCATCTGCCTCGACCGGTTGGGTTGAAGGGGGAAGGGGGGAGCGGGAGAGAGAGAGCTTGGTGGAGTAAAAGAATCGGGTCAAGTGGGCGGGGCTACATAACACACAGGCTTCTTGGACTTTTCTTGCTCACATATGAGACTAAAACTATTAATATAAACGAGGTGTGGTGGTGCTTCAGCCCCAGTCATGAAGGACTGCTATTGCTGTCAGGACTCTGTTGTTTGAAATATCAAGCCTCTAGTCAAACTGTTTGCCTGTTGTTCAGTACAGAACAGAAGCTGTCAATCAAAGGAGGTCGTGTGTGTGACCCCGTTGAAAGTGACTAATCATAGGAGGGCCAGTGCCTCCCTTGGTTTCTGCCCCAAATTGTCAAAAGTCAAGTCGCTTCGTGTGAGCATCAGACGTCCACTCCTCATCGCATCCTTCCACCACCACCACCAGTGACTAGACTTTATCGGGGGGCTATCTTATACTGCTCACGGCTTCTCTACCCCCCTTAAAATATGATGACGTCAAGATGGCGTCTAATGGCCAAAGACTCTTCACATTTCTCATCCTTATTATGCACATGTAAATAAATATTTGTTCACTCATGCTGAAGTTAGACTCCACCAGACTCCTGTCTTTATTTATATGATTATTTCTTGTCTTATCTTTGCAATTTCATGTCACATGCATGTCTAATTCTCGTTAACTAAAAAAGCCCTGTGTTATGCTTTACCACATGCATAGAGCGGCAAATGTGGCCCAAATACAAATGGTGAAATGAATATGATATTGAACATGCCCTGGCCACACGCTTTGCTAAGCTAAAAACCCAACTAATCAATAATGGCTACAAATATAATGTACTGTGCAAATCAAATAGCAGCTAAGAAAACAAAATGCTAATGACCTCTTGGATTACATCAACACTGATTCAGTCGTTGACTGATGGCCACTCACTTTACACAGCTGCACCTTTACAATAGAACTACATTTTTAAACTTTCAGATGAGATTTACAGTATCTGATACAACATGATGAATATTTATTTGGTTCACTTGTCTTCATTTAATGAAGTTGGCTGCAAGTTTTCCTGTAAAATGATGCCATGCCAGCAGTCTGTCTTTGAGCCTGGAGACGCCTCTTACCTTTGAGACTCGGCTACAGGACAAAACTGCTGGCAAAGAAAAACATACTGCATAAATGATGGCCACATGGACCCTCCTGCACAAGCTCTGTCAGTTGGACTGTTTGGCTTCTTTTTCCAGCATAGAGAGAAATCTAATCTGACATAGGGTGTTTGTTTGGTAGGTGAGCAGCAGAGTGGCAGGTCATAGATAAGAGAATTAATGCAAGGACAAGATTAGAAACTCATCTTATGGTTGTGTCCCCTCAACATGGACCTGCATGATAGCAAAGCTAATCCCACAAGGAGCAGACAGGCTGAAGGAACAAGAAATCTGGCTTCATTTGCACAGAGCCTCTGTGTCAAAAAAACAACATCAACATGTTTTTTTTATTGTTAATATTTTTTATTATTACGTTTACATTTATCCATTTGGCAGACGCTTTTGTCCAAAGAAACGTACAAATGAGGTAGCTACAATCCAAGCCACAGTAGATCAAGGAGAACCCTTCAAGAATAAGAGCCTCAACACTCAGTTCCATATTCCACCAGACACAAGTGCCACAAGGATGCAGGTGCCTGAAGTAACAGTAACAGTAAAGTGCCTAGCAAATTACAATACATTTTTTGGAGAAAGTGCTAGAGAAGGATCAAGAGATATAGGGAGAGTACATTTAGAGAGAGCACCTTTAGAGACGGAGAGAGTACGTCTAGAGATAGATGCTGTGTCCCAAATTGCGTACTTCCGTTAGTACACTCATATGCAGTATACTGTGTACACTATGTACTGACTTGTGTAGTGCGTTAATTTTGACAGGGTTGTGTCGTCCCAAATCGAATACTGCTGTTGTGTGCTTACCGGAAATGACAATCGCAACCTTTGACCGCGTCTTCTTCTTCTTTTTAATAATGGATTGCAACCGGGCGGAGCTTAATCGCCAACATTTACCGCAATTGCCACACGCCAAAATATCTGCCAACCTTGCTTAGGTTGCACAGATTGTGCCTACCACAGCTTTAACAAAACAAACTGTGGAGTCTGTTTGAAAATGCATTAAAAGCTCAGATTCCTCCAGAGATTCAACTCCTGCTTTCTTTCTCCAGGAGGTAGATACAAAAATGTGTCTAAAATAAAAGTGAAAAGTAAAAAGTGAACAAAGTGAAGTTTAATTCTCACTGGATATATATTATCAGAGTATCCTGTGTTTACCAAAAGGCAAGAAGGAATTTTCATTGGTATTTTAAAAATTGCAGACAGAATGAATTCACATGAGTGTAAATGTTCTTTGCAGTTCTAACAAATACCTGTACATTCACACAAAAAATAGTAGAGCATTTATGTTGTATTATGTTGGTAATAGTGTACTGTCTTTAACCTACCTAGTGCGCTGAAAAATCTTAACATTAGGAGTAAAAGTGAAGAATTGGGGCTTACGGTGCTGGTCTATCCATTCTGTAAAAAATAAAAGCACAGAATGGGGCTGAAGGGAAGAAAAGTTGATGAATTACACCTTTGACTTTGAGAAATGATGAAATGAGGTTCAGTGCAAGCAACGTGGGTGATCTGGACATAGAACTCCACAGAGAAATGGTGAAACAGGGATTTCAAAGGTGCTCCTGGAGGGCTGTGGGGAACATAGTGGAGAAGAAAAAAAAGAAAGCTATAGAAGAAGTGATGATTATGAAGTACATTATGAAGAAACAAGGACTGGAGCCTATTTAAAGCACATCTAAGGGGTGTTTTTTTTTTCTTTTTCAACAGGGACCTTGGCTGAGCATCATCAGGGGATGCCTGGAGGAGGCCCTGCATCAGATGCTCTACAGTATTTTACTTTCTCCAAATACACCCAAATGTGAAGCCTTTTTATAGTTATGCTTAGCCACATTTTTCTCTACTTATTATGTATCTTTTTCAGTCAGGAGTGACACTGTTTTTTCTGCCCTGTTCATGAATTATAATTGAGGTGAATAATACGTGCTCTCATTTTACTTTTTAATATGCAAAAAGTGCCACGCAAGAACATCTTCCTAAAATCTGCCTATTCTTTTAGGCAGTGGGAGAAAGTTTAGAGCAGATGCTCTAAGTTTGCGCACTGAGATTGATTTTTGGAGAGCTGCAGGTTGTGGAGAGCTGTAAGGGTGCAGTGAATGTGAAAGGTTTTCCCATCAGTGCTCTCAGGATTTGGTCCAAGAACCAGCTCCACTTAAGTGTACACATTGGCTCTTTAATGTAATGTTCTGTAATAGACAGTTTTTTCCCCTGATGGAACAAAGGTTCACTCTTGGTCTCATCTATGAATGAATGTAAATCTCAGCAGGAGCACCTCCAGATGTTCACATTTTCTCAAATGTCTCTCAGTAAAGAATTACTGTAAAGATGTAGGGACAATGGGAACAGATTAATTTGTTCATTGTATGACTTAAACTGAACTTTGATTTTGAAATGTAAGCCATTACGTTTACAGTTGCACCTCTCCTCCAATCACTTCCCATAACTGTAACCTGATATCCACTGAATTATGCCCCTGACCAAGTCAAGAAAACCCCAGCTCCCCTATTGTTCTCAAGCAACACTATAGCCAACCACATTGCTTCGTTGTACTAGACAACTTGCTTAATCTCACCCTCCATTCCAATGGAGAACACGTGTAGAGCAGTTTTTTCTTCCCAAGCACAGAGCCTAAAACCTGGCTACCCTGAATTCATCAGCAGTTTGAATTTCAGGGAGTGCAGGAAAGAAACAGACTTGCGGGGCCCCCCGGTAGCTCACCTGTTAGAGCGCATACCATTAAGGCTGAGTCCTTACCGCAGCGGCCAGGGTTTGACTCCGACCCCAGCCCTTTGTCATCCCCTCTCTCTGTCTCTCCCACCTGTCTCTCTTCAGCTGTCTCTGTATAATAAAGGCTAAAATCCCATAAAATTACCCCCCCCCCCAAAGAAATAGACTACTCGATGGTAACAGGTATGATGTGCAGACCACATCCAAAGGCCCATTGTTAACATGCTTGCTTCTGAACTTTCAGAGCAAAAGCAGCCCAAGAAAATGAGATAGAATCCCTTAGAGCGCAAAATGCTTGTCTCCTCCATGAAGTTCAGACAGCTAATAAGAAAGCCATGCGCTACTTAGAAGACCTGCACTCAGCAGAGGTTGATCTCTGCTCACACAAGGAGGAATTGTTAGGGCTTAGATCAGAACATCTTGCCCCGCCATTGAAGAGATATATAGTTTATCCTCTGGAAGATATTCTGCCCCATGTTCTTCTCAGCCACTGATGCGTGAGACATTCATCCATGTTCATCCCTCTGAAGGGGGTAATAGACCATTCCAGGACTGTTCTGGCCCTGCTTCTCAACCAGAGAGAACTGTAGCATGTGATGCACATGTCCATAGTAAGAGAGCTCCGTCAAGCACTAATAGAAGAATTCTCCTCTACTGCTGACGAGACCACATCAATGGTTGCAACCACTCCAAATTAAACATTGCAATCTTGAGCATCCCAGAGATTAGTACAAAGGTTTGAGGCATGTGTACTTCCAGGGCAAGAATGCACCAGACTTCCACCTTCAAGTCCTTGTTCTTGCAGAACCTCCATCCTTGTGTATGCACTCAGGTTGTTCTTATGACGCATCAAGGTAATCCCTCAATGCACGAGAAAAGGAAGTTGAGATGCCTTGGGAAACTGTTTTCAAGGGGAAAAACACCTGAGCCAGCCAGCTCAAACACAGAAACATCACACAGATATACTACCTCAAAAGATCACCCACTCAACAGACCAAAGGGGGGTGACAAAAGGCCCTCTCCCTTCCTCTTGTTGTCTTGTTTTCCCTTTCCCCTGTGTTCCTGGTTTTCTGTCTGTCTCTCTGTGTTGTGTCTGTGTCTGGGCGTGGCTGTGAGATTCCTGCTCCTAATCATCCACCTGCGCGGCTGTGGCTCATCACCTAATCATCCCTGCAGCACTTATATACCCGGCTCTACTCTCCAGTCTTTGCCAGATTGTTCCGTTTGCCAGTGCGGTAATGCGTCAAGGCCAGTGCTCTCACTTTTCTTGTCTGAGTACGTTTTGTGAGTTTGTTTGTTTTTTGACTTCTGTTCTCTTGGATTGTAGACACTGCCACTACCCAGCCGCCAGCCTGCTCAGCCAGTCCTCCCTCCCCGGATTCCCACCGCCTGCTCTGCCTGTCTTCGCTTCCCTACCTACGGGGTTATTTCCTGGTTCAACTGCCTAGCCTGCCTCTCCGTCTCCAGCCTCCTTCCCAAACCACTACCTTGCTACAATAAATTGCTGTGACTTTCCATACACCAGTGTTTCGTGTTCTACTGTTTGGGGTCCCTTTTGACTTACCCTTAACAGTAACATTGCAAAAATCAGGCACATCCTGTCTCAAAAAGATGCAGAAAAATTAGTCCATGCATTTGTTACATCTAGGCTGGACCATTGCAACTCTCTATTATCAGGCTGCCCCAATAAGTCCCTTAAGACTCTCCAGCTGATCCAGAATGCTGCGGCACCTTTACTGACAAGAACCAGAAAAATCGATTTATATTTCTCCTATATTAGCTTCTCTACACTGGCTCCCTGTAAAATCCAGAATAGAATTTAAAATCCTTCTCCTCACCTTCAAAGCTCTTAATGGTCAGGCACCGTCATATCTTAAAGAGCTCATAGCTCCCAGAATGCAGGGTTCCTTGTGGTTGCTAGAGTCTCTAGGAGCCAGAGCCTTCAGCTATCAAGCTCCTCTTCTGTGGAACCAGATCCCAGTTTGTGTACGGGACGCAGACACCCTCCTCACATTTAAGAGTAGGCTTAAGACTTTCCTCTTTGACAAAGCTTATAGTAGGGCTGACTCAGGTGACCCCTGAGCCCCCCTTTAGTTATGCTGCTATAGGCCTAGACTGCCGGGAGACTTCCTATGATGCACTGAGCTCCTCTCTCCTCCTCTTCCTCTCCATCTGTACGCCCTCATTTCCCATCAATGCTTGTTACTAACTCAACTTCTTCTCGTAGTTGTGTGCTTTCTCTCTCCTCTGTCTCTCCTGTTGCTTTCTGCAGGTATTTCTGCCTCTGGAGCTGTAGAGTCTGGATCTATGATTGCGGCCACCCGCTGCCCCCGTGCTCCTGCTCTGCACTCGCTGCTGCTATTACTGTTGTTGCTCTTATTATTAGTATTACTATTATAATATTGCTCTTAGTATTATTTCTGTTAATATTAACATCAATACCATTACCACAACTATTACTTTACATCTCTATGTGGAACTGTATTGTGCTGATGTATGTTCTCTTTTCTCCTGCTCTCTCTCTCCCACTCCTCCCCTCCCCCTTCAACCCAACCGGTCGAGGCAGATGACCGCACACCCAGAGCCTGGTTCTGCTCAAGGTTTCTACCTGTTAAAAGGGAGTTTTTCCTTGCCACTGTCACCTAGTGCTTGCTCATGGTGGGAATTGTTGGGTCTCTGTAAATATAAAGAGTCGGTCTAGACCTGCTCTATATGAAAAAGTGCCCTGAGATAACTTTGTTATGATACGGCACTATATAAATAAAATTGAATTGAATTGAATTAAATGGACTTCACTTATATAGCGCTTTTTCAACCTTAACGGCTCCCAAAGCGCTTTACAGATTGGTCTCATTCACACACACATTCACACACTGATGGCAACGGAGCTGCCATGCAAGGTGCTGGCCTCCATCGGGAGCAACTTAGGGTTCAGTGTCTTGCCCAAGGACACTTTCAATCTCAAACTGAGTCAACATTCAGTCTTAAAACACAACAGATCCTTCACTGGATAACACTACGCTTTTAAAATAAAATACACAACCCACACACAACCCACACAACAAAGTTACAAGAACAAACAACAGTAATGTGGTAGTAGGTAGTGTCTTTGGCAACTTACATGATGAAAACTTGTTGAATTTATATGCGACAAAAGTCGCTGCAACCCGGTCAGGCCTCCGTACGGACTCTTTGGTGCACTGCCCCCTGAAAAACAGAGTCCGTCTCTGGCAGTGAGAGCTGAGTAGGTCGCACTGTTTACCGACTGATTATGTGATGTGATTTCTAGCAAAAAACTTGAACTCACAATGTCTTTGTCACTTTGCATGATGCACAGTGGGTCAAGATCTCTCTCACAACACAATTTTACAGCATCCATAAGATTCCACTTCCACCACTTGGTCAGTGGTGGCACATTTATTGTTGTCTTGAGTAGCCTATCTTTTGGTTGATGGACAACTGTAGATGCATTTCCTGAGGGGAAACGGACAGTTGCCTGCCAGATAGAGATACGTAATAATGATGATGTCTCCAATATCCAATGTACAGAGATTTCCTTTGAGCAGGTATTAATTCATACAATACTGACTTCCATCAGCCTCTATCAGCAACCATTTAATGCAGCACTGGTGACAGGTGGTGCTGCTTACGATGGTCTGTAATGGACAGAAGCCTCGTTTACACAAGAGAGAGGAATTGGCTTGTTAATTGGAGCAGTGATCCAACAGAAATGTTAAGTAAAGAGATAATAAACATGAGACAGGAGGAGAAGTATCCTGGAGCCGGTGTGGCTCTGACTCAAAGGCAGAGAGAGGAGGAGGAGCTACTACTTCAGCTCAGGTGTATATTTGTGGTTCTGCATGTTCAGCCAGTTAAAAGCAAATGTTCTATATCACTGTTAACAACTGATCAAATCATACTACGTTTTTAACCACGCTAGCAGCATGGTTCTAGGGATGGCAGTGCACCACTGTGGTCCAGTCTGAAATATCTCAACAGCTATTAGATGGATTGCCATGAAATGTCCCCCTCAGGATGAACTAATAATAATTGTAATAAATGCAAAACTAATGGCGTCAACATCAACCTTGCTGTACTTGTGTTTTGTGCAAATTAGCAAATATTAGCATGCTAACACACTACACTAAGATACTGAACATCGTAAACAGGTATAACTAAATAAAGCAGGTATAAACCTGCTAAACATTAGCATGTTAGCTTTGTCTTTGTGAGCATTTAGCTCACACAGCCTCACAGAGCTGCTAGTGTGGGTGGAGACTCTTACGGCCTATTTTAATCGCACAAGCCAACGACAACTACAAAGTGGTAGATCTTGGGCACACGGACTGTGTGGGCTTCTCCAAGCTCACTTGCTGTTTTGGTTCATGTATGTGCAGCAGTGCAAAAAAGTTGGGTGAAGTGGAATATAGATCAGAGAGAGTGGTGATTGATAAATGCACTCTAAGCCAGTAACATCACTGGTCTCATAGCTCTGAAACACCTGAGCCAATCACAGACAGGTATGACAACAACAGCTCAACAAATGAAGAATCGTCTTTTTCAAGAAATCATGTTGTTGTCTGGATGCTGCAGAGCATGATGTGAAAACACAAACACACCATCTACCTCTGGCTGCAGATTTGTGGTGCTGTTTGTTTTTTACAGTTAAGTAGTACAACGATGATGAAACAAATAATATTTTAATATTTGATTTAATATATATTTGGTGAAGTTGTTTATAGGATTGTTTCAATCTGATGCTTTGTCAGTCGTAATTCTACTGTATTTCACATTGTAAATGGTTAGACCATATCTTAAGATATGACACAGAAGCTTTTGCTTTGTAAAGGCGTTTACACACCAGAGGCATTTTTTCGGAACGAGGTCGATTCTTTGGAGTTTTCGCACGGCGAATAAAGACATCAACCAGTCACATTGTGCAGAACAGACGTCACATCACAACTTCGGACCTGTTGATTGTTTGTGTTTCTTAACACCCTGTATTATATGACAAAGGACACAAAAATTAGACAGTGAACTCAAGGACAATGTGCCGGATGCAGGATAGTGAGTAGATTAGTTTACTTTTGGATATAGTAGAGTAAATATTCACAGGCGAGTATTTCGCATTTTCGTGTCGTTTATTCATTACGTCCCCAGTGTTAAGGCCTTAAGAATAAAACATGAGCCGCTGAATTTTTAAAAAAGAAGTTGGAAAGGAAGCTGTAACGCACAGGATGAATGAGCTAATGTGATGTGTCCTGCATAAACAGACGGAATACCGAGTATGTATGTGTGTGTGGCTATTCCGTAGCAGCCTGGTGTCATTTGCATGTGATTTAATGAAGGAAAACACAGTGGACAGCTGTGTGTGATGGCACTACATCAGGCTGCAGATTTATAAACAGCCTTCAGATGGTTTAGGGGTTCAGGGGTTTAATGAAGTGAAGGAGAAGCTTTGTATACAGTATAAAGCAGCTGTGGACACAGATACTGGAACAATCAACCATATTAATTTACAGATAAATGCAGACTGCTTTACAGACTTTCTGCTTTAACCACATTAAGTGTGGTTAAGAGTGTCATTCATGTTACTCCTCAGAGCAAAACTGAAAATAGGTGAAATAATAATTTACATATGCAAGACTCCTAATGTAGTTTACAGATTGGCTCGGACGTATGTCACTCAAATCTTAATTCAGGAGCAGGAGGCAGGCGTTCTAACATGCACAGACCAACATAGGCACCTAATAAGCTCTACAGAGTCGTACATGAGGATTCTGAAAGAAGTTATGCATTTAGTTGTGTACATACAAATTAGTGTCTGACACATGCTGAGAATACAGATGGACAGCAGAGATCTGGGTTATGCGGCACAAGTGGTTTGAGACATATATATACACCATTTTGATATTCGGTGAAGGAGTAAACAACTAAATTTTTACCACCAACTTTCAAGCATACAGAGACTGAGGGCTGGATCCTGATGAAGTAAGACAGCAGCCCATTATGCAGTCAGCTCCTGGACTGAGCCTGGGACTGACCTCCAGAGCACACTGCGAGTGAAGGAGAGCTGATAGGAGCAATTCACTGGTTGGATTTCTATTAATACCGCAGCTGATGGAGAGACCAGCAGCTCAGGGTGCAGCAGGTGGAGGTGGAGATGGCGTTGTAGTGCATACGGCCTGCTTCTCCCTGCTCCCCCTAAACCACATCTCTAACGTCTAACCTATTCACTCCCCTAGTACACTGAGAGTGACCCACAGGATGTTGATGTGTGAAAGAGGAGGACAACACCCGATAACAAACACAGACCTCTTTTTAGATGATCCCTTTTCCATTAAGAATCTAGCTTCAAAAGCCTTCGTTGGTTCCAGGCCTCTGTCATACAACCAAGTAACAGAGACTCTGAGACTATTCCCCATAATCTGCACAAACTCTGCCTGAAGTCACAGAAAACCAATTTCTGATATTAATAGCAATACTTTATGATTTGGAATGTTTTCAGAATGGTAATTTCACTAAGGTTTGGTATTTAAATAATATATCTGACATACATTACAGCAGTAATAATTAATGTCAGTATAACTTCTATTGCAACTGTGTTAGACATGTCATGTTTGATGTCATTTAATAGCATAAATAATGACAGTTTTGGGAAAATTAACATCTGCTACGACATAAGTGATATTTCCAAATTTGAGTATAAGAACATCTGTATGGAGGTGTAAAGTGCCCTGGTTGCTGCCCCTTTAAACCAAAACAACAACTGCTTTGGACATCCTTTGCTCTCCTCTTTTGCTCTCTTATGCTTCCTCTCTTGAATATTTGGGCACTTCCTCTTATCTCCATGTCAGCCTGCCTGGCTGTCTCCTCTGCTGAACTGAGCTGAAGAATTGGAGATGGAGTAGAGAAACAGCAAAGACTTGCGTCAACTTGTCAAGCCTGCACCGTGACAGCCCCTAAATTCGTCTGACCAAACCAACCAGGCTGCCCGACACTGAGCCATCTACAGCAGAGACCCACAGTCTCTCTCTCCTCTCCTGTGTGAGCATCACACCTCATCCCTCCATTTAGGCGCTTGTTTAGGTCAGTTGCATCTGACTGATGTGGTATCGCCAATGTTTCCTCAACAACATGCAGTGTTCACCAGCAGTGGTCAAAGACATCGCCTGCCTGAACGCTGAACACTACTGAACTCCTAAGAGCTCAGATGGACCGCTGAGCTCTGTGTTACCAGCTAATCTGATGGACCTGACTGAACATGATTGACCCCTGCCTGAGCTTTGGTAGACCATTTTATTATGGTCATGGTGCATTCCAATGTCTTTTTCGGAGAAATAGTGTAATTCACCTCTTCAGGTAGTAGCATCCCGAAACCAATATATCTTAGTTATCATTAAATCTTGTATGTTCCTTATTTGACTCTGTTGTCTTATATTCTAAGTTGGTTCAATCATTGATCACTCTCTTGGTCTCACATTTCTGATAAGTAATAATCCATTTTAGAGTGTTTTGGCTAAACAAGCCAACATAACTATGACAATTAATTTAAGAATTTATTCATAGACATGGTAATCCTTGTCATCATCCTATATTTGACAATATCTTCTCTCTGTGTTCATTATATGTGTAAATATATGGCCATATGTCTGAGAGAAGTCCCTGAAGTTTCCAAGAAAAAAAGAAGCAACTTAATCTCACACATAACAAAACAACAGATGCAAAAGACAGCTTTGATTTCAGTTGCTTTGGCCAATTTGACTTGGTAGGCAGGGTTGGTTGTCTCACCCCTACGCTGCAGGCAGCACTGCTCATTTCTATTATACAGACCTGCAATCCCCAGACTGAGGGCAACAGTGTATGTTCCAAAACTCACTTTGATATTTGCAGTTCACAGAACTGTAATATCTGTTTTATATTTTACCAAAGTAAAGTCATTGTGGATACAGCATAGATTCAGTTCACTTCAATTTTTCAATTAACACAGAAAAGGGTCAGGTTAGAATGAAGAGAAGAAGTATACATAATGTGCTAGAAGAAAGGATACTAAACAATAGCTTTATTACACTAAAACCATCACAATTTAGAGATCAGCTGGCCTTTGTCATTAAAATGACATCAGCAGGAGTCCAGAAGCCCTGCCTGAATTCAGACTCTAAAAATCAATATTTAAGTTAAATGTGACATCATATTATCATTTGCGTGGTCTGCTCCAGCCAGTGTCCCCTGTCATTATCATTACCTCCTGTATTTTTCAGCCATGCCACCTGACACACAAACCAAGACCATATGGTCTTATTCTAGCAGAGTTGGAAAAAGTTTGAAAACCCGATAATCTCAGCACCTGACCGAATAATCAATTATTAACTGCTATTGAGCTTATTATACTCTACAAGATATTTTAATAATCATTTAGCACTGCAGGACAGGAAGATTTGAATGCACCTTTAATAATGGTGTATAAAAATGATGACAAAGCAGCTGAAACATGGTGAAGCTATGAAGCCATAACCTAGCATAGGTTTGATCATTCTTCAATGGAAAATTGTAGTATACTGTACTGGAGGATGATCCTCCAGAGGTGAATCTCTGTATAAAAAGTGTGTATTGTGTGGATCCACTTGAGTTTTTCTGCGGCTTTCAATGTAATGCTTTACAAACAGACAAAAGTGAATTGTGTTTTGGTGGTGAAGAGGTCTAAAGCTACGGGTTTCCAAAATGGATTTCACTCACTAGAAATAGTTGCAATTAGATAGCTTTTAAGACTAGTAGTTTCATCCTTACTTATGCCGGCAGAGGTGATCTACTGGACCAGTTCCAAAACTTTTGGGATGTATTAGTAATTTAGACCCAAACATTTGTCAAAATAGGGCCCAGGTTTACTTTACTTATTACTGGACTTGTTGGATGTACACCTAATGTTAACCATCTACTAATAACATGCTAAGTTGTTATTTCAACGAGTCCTCCAAATTAAACAACAAAATATGCCGTTTGTCCATGCCCACCAGAAGAACACATAGAAGTGTTTTCCGATCTGATGCTCCTATCAGCACAACCACATCATTTGTCTGTACCTCTTGTCATAACCTGGCCCATGGGCCATGACAAAAATGGCAGCCAGAGGAAACACAACGGTAGAGAACTTTTTCATAAACTCCCATAGTACCCCACTAAACCCAAAAAACGCAGTTCCTTTTTGTTGTAGGCTGTGGATACTTAGTACGTCACCGTTGCCATAGCAAACTAGCATTTGACTAAGTTGATGGTGAGCCGCGCCTCAGCCAAATGCTCAAACAGCATGGATGGACTGAAGATATGCCATTGTGACTGTGAAGTACCAAATCGTCAAGATAAACAGAACAGCTGTCCAAACCTGACACGACCCGATTCATCAGGCACTGGAACTCCGCCAGAGCATTTCTTAATGGCAATCTTGGCATCAAAATGCAAGGGGAGGCCCAACTACATGATGATGGCACAGCGATGTTGTTTTGGAGCATGTAAGCAAGTCTAAATATTCGCTTATCTGGTGACATGCGATAAAACCACTGATTAATCAGCTGCCCGTCTCTGACATCTTTGTCATGCTCTATCCAATCAGCGCATGACGGAATGTCGCCAAACAATCAGGGATACTGCCGTATAAGCTCAGACAGTTCATTACGTTTTGACTCAGACAAATAAGAAAACAGCTTGTACAATTTAGAGAGCGACGTTTTTCAAATGACCATATAACAAACTGTCAGCAGGCTCCAGCACCCCATCTCCTTCATGTGCAAAAGACACTAAACTGACAACAAGAGCCAGGTGCACACCATCTTTAACAGCCTGACCTAAATCAGCCAAAGGTACATGCTTGTAATACGGTTTAAGGAGATTAACATGACAGAGTTGTCCCGGAAAATTACTGCAATTAAATAATTGCAAAAATAAAATAAAATAAATTGAAATCCGATATCCGAAAAGGGCCAGCATACTTAGCCTGAAACAGTGAGCCCACAATAGGCTTAAAAGTGAGAACCTGGTCTCCAGGACTAAACCCCTGGCATTCTGTGCATCAATCATATGTCTTTTTCATTTTATTTTGAGACATTTGCAACTTCTCTTTTTACATAATCAATAATTTAAAAAATGCCAGCTATAGCTATAGTAGACCCCAACGAGTACACAGCAGGATACCTGGTGCTCAGACATAACCCTAAGGAGATATCTATAGCCAAATTTAGAGCACGGAAACGGGCCAACACAGTCCACAATGATTCACATACAGCTGGGATAGGCTGCAGTGGAGCAGGCTTAACATTAGATTTTACTCCCTTATTTCTAGCCTGTAACACAGGACAATCAACCTTCTAATGGCTTCTATCGTTGTTGTCAACATTGCCTCATGATTTAGGGAGAAATACAAATTAACCAGTTTTCCCTGAACATGTCACGTCAAATGAAACAGCCCAGAATAATTTCCTCTACAACCAAAGTCCTTGGGTGCAGCAGTGTGCTCTCCAAAACTGCCCTTATGGAGCAGCACATATCCATCTCCACTTCCAAATCAATACAAATGTATTGAAAAATAAATCCATGTTTTGATGTGACAATGCTAAGGTTAAGACCTGATTAGGTTTAGGCTCAAAAATGACTTGGTTTGGAATAAAATAAGTACTTTGCTAAAGTTAGGTCATAGTTACAATTAAAAAAAAAAGTAGTAAAGGTTAGGGAAAAATCGTAGTCATGCTTTAAAAAAAAAAAAAAACCTTGACTGTCGGTAGGAAATTGGAAACGAACAGTTGCTGTTTTGTTGACCCATCCATCCACCCCGACCACCTTTGTCTCTTGACTAGATGTCATTTTGGGGCACTTGCTGAATAACTGATGCTGTTGTTCTTCTTGGGAGGACAGTCTCTTTTATTTGGGTGGCAGTGGCTCAGCAGGTAGAGCTTATCGTCTACTAATTCAACCCTGTCTCCTGCAAATTATGTTTATATACTTCTGATTTGTATTGCCAAATATGTTTTGTCAGAAAACAGTCGTAGATAGGTGGTTGGGGTGGGCGGTAGCTGTACAAAGCACAGGAGATCATGTTTCACATCCTCAGCTTCATGTTACTTTTTCATTATAATACTAAGACCACCATTTTTCCTTAACTTTAACCAAGTGCTTTTAGTGCCTAAAAGGAATCATAGTTTCTATGAGAAGAGTTTATATTTCAAGTGTTCATTCAAAATGGTGTTTGTAATGTATCTCAGTGTTTTGTCCTGTGTTTGGTGACATGTTCCTTCATTACCATGAACCCAAGCACTAATTTATTTTGACTCAGTCCCACATACACCGTCCTGCTGCCCCAAATATATTCAGAGCACCAAATGTGGATTCCTCTGCTGCTGAAAATAGTCCCCAACAAATTTACTATTTCCTTCTGTTTGAGTAATGTTTGTTAAAAAATTACAGTTTAGAAAATTCCTGAGCTTTTCAAAAAATGAAACCAGGCAAAGTCAAAATAGTGTTCTCAGATGTTTCTCTGTCAGACAAAGTTGCAAATGGCAGGTTAATAGTCTACAGGATCTATGTAGGGTACAGTTTTGTTAGCCACTTTGACTAACTCAGGAGAAGGAGAGATCTTCTCAGGCAAGACAGTTTGCACCCAAATAGGAGGGGTACAACACATTTAACTACTAACTTTAATTACCATGTACATTAACTATATGGTAATTGACTAACAGCTAATATGCGAGTAATTATAAATCACAGGCCTTACAACCCTCCCTCCCTCCCTCCCTCAGATCTATAAGGTCATAAAGTTCTAAAGTTCAGCCTAATTTAGCACCTCTTGCCTATCAACTTCAGCATCCTTAATGTTCTTACATTAGGGAACAAAACTTTTATTTGCAATGATTTTATTACATCCCATAATGTGGAATTTTTTTTATGGTTACTGAGTCTTGTTTGGCAATAGATGACACTGGTTGAAACGTCACCTCCTAGCTACTAGCTATTTAAACAAGCCTAGAGCCTCAAGCAGGGGAGGTGGAAAGGCAGTGTTTTATAAAAACTGCTTTAAATGCTTAATGATTGACCTTGGCATATTTTCCTTTGAGCATCTGTGCTTTCTTTTAAAAGGTTCCTTGGAAACTTTGGTAATATTAGTATACAGACCACCAACATCATCTAGTTTTATAATTGAATTTTCTGAACTGCTCTCTGCAATCAGTAATAATTCAGACCTGTCCTATTCCCGCATTTTTCATTCCAAATGAGCTGCTAGATTCTGCAACACTTTTGCCTCCTCTAACATAGTGGTTGACTCTGCACTGAGTATTAATGATGCCACTACTATTTTCATTTCAACATGTGATAGTATTCTGGACACTGTGGCTCTCGTAAGGGCTAGGAAACCACAAACCACACCTCAGCCCTGGCTAACTAATGACATAAGATCTCTAAAGCAGTTATGTCATAGGGCTGAACAAAAATGGAGGGGTTCTAGTCGGCCTGTAGACTTACAGAATTTGAGGGATCTGATGAGGACCATTAGCAGTCAAAATGGCAAGAGAAATGTATTACAATGACCTTATTAATAAACATAGATCAAACCCCAGAATGCTCTTCAAGTCCATCCCCTGCTGTTACTGAACCATCAATTGACAAATGTGAACAGTTTTGATCTTTTTTTTCTCTGACAAAATCAAAAACATCAGAAACAGTATTTAATTTGTTGTCCAGACTGTCATTGAACCCTCTCCTCCTAGCACCTAACTGCACCGTAACCTCCTTTTGATAAATTAACAATTGAAAATATAACTGAGACCATTTCTTGCCAAAATAAAGAACTCCACCTGCTCTCTTGATATCATTCATACTCACTTCCTTCAAGAAACCCTTGTCATAACCTGTCCATTTCTGGTGGATTTATTCAACTCTTCACTCTCATCTGGCCTTGTTCCTGGGTATTTTAGTAATACAACCTCTCCTTAAAAAACTAACACTAGACCCAGATACTCTTAATCATTTCCAGCAAAGGTCTTAAAAAAATCATAGCAGAGCAGATCATTTCTTTCATGAACGGTAATGGTCTCTGAGAAATTTCAGTCGGTTTGTAGGGGCAGGTCACAGCACAGAAACTGCAATCCTTAGGGTTTTAAATGATATTCTCTTAGCAGCTGACTGTGGTCAACACACTGTATTACTCCTGTTGGATCTGTCTGTGGCTTTTGACACTGTTGATCATAGTATTTTAATTGAACGTCTTAAAAATTGTTTGTTGCCTTATATGAACATTTTAACTTGTGTAAAGTGTCTGAGTACCCTGAAAAGCGCTCTATAAATAAAATGTATTATTATTATTATTATTATTATTATTATTATTATAATAATAAAAGTAATGGGTGGACATTTCAGGTTTGGTTTTAGATTGGTTCTATTCTTATCTTTTGGGCAGACCATTCTGTGTGGACATCGGGAATTATCAATCAACTCCAGGACCGCCAATCAACAGGGATCCATTCTTGGGCCCTTACTATTTTCCATTTATATGCTACCACTTGGTCATATTAATAAAAAAACACTATCAGTTACCATTTCTATGCTTATGACACACAATTACATCTCTCCTTTGACAATGATCATTTAAACATCCTCCACATATGCATTTCAGATATGAATAACTGGATGGATCAAATTCTTTACAGTTAAACTTTATTATCATAGGTCCAGACTCATCTCAGAATTACATTTCCTCCCATCCCACTCTCATCTAACATTAATAACTCTTGCAGAAACCTCGGTATAACCATTGATAACCACCTCAATTTTGACCAGCACATAAATTCTATTGTCCAATCATGTTTTTTCCAACTAAGGACATTTTCAAAAATCAGGTCATTTTTATCTACCAAGAACTTCATGCATTTATTTCATCCTGGTTAGATTACTGCAGTGCACTCTTCTCTTGCCTCACACAACAAAACCTCAATAAATTTCAGTTGATTCAAAATGCCGCAGCCAGACTCATTACCAGGTCCAACAGGAGAGAACACATCTCACCGGTTTTAAAATCACTTCATTGGCTCCCAGTCCATCTTGGAACAGATGTTAGAATTTTAATGATCACTTTACCAGCTCCAGAATATATAGCTGACCTTCTGACCTCATACGAGCCTAAATGCAACCTGAGATCCTCTGGTAGGTCATTCCTGGACAATCCTTGGTCAAACCTTAAAACTAAAGGTGACTGGGCCTTTTCTGTTTGGGCCCCTCAGTTGTGGAATGACCTGACGGAGGAAATCAGGGAAGCTAACACATTGTCTTCTTTTAAAAACTCACTATTTTAGACTTGTTTTTTATTGATTATAATGTTTGTTCCATTATCTTTTGTTGTATTTTACCAGAATATTTTATTAACTGTTTGCTTATTGACTTTTTTAATTGTATGTTAAGTGCTTAGTAACTTGTTTTGAAAAGTGCTATATAAATAAAGGTATTATTATTATTATCATTGTTATTATTATTATTATTATTATAGGAAATGTAATGTGTTTGTCAACAAGTAGTGAAGCTTCATTAGCAGAGCAATTCTTCAATAAAAACAGGTCTAATCAACCAGATATGGACATATTCTGTGCTATTTGTACAGCGAATCAGGGAGGAATAGTACAAACAGAAAAAGGGCTGCAGGTGTGGTTTGTGACTAGCACACCTCCAGCATGCTGATGGTTAATGTTTGTCCACCATCACCATCTTACAACATTTGCTAATTAGCAGTAAACACACAGTACAGCTGAGGCAGGGATTTTGTCATTTCATCAAGTACTGGACAAATTCACCTGACCTGTTGATGGTGCTAGATGAAACATTAAGGAATCACCAAAAAAGGGACATAACTGTCTGAAACTAATTTCATGGAAAATCATCAAATAGTTGCTGAGATATTTCAATAAAAACAAAAAAAACAAAATGTGAGTCTCATGTTGGCACTAGATAAAAAGGCAGGGGATCTCCAAAGTCAATAGAATTGTTCCTCTAGAGACTACAGAATACCTGTAGCAAATTTCATGGCAACCCATACAATAGTTGTCAGGATATTTCACTCTGAACCAAAAATGTCAACCTGCCTGTGGCGCTAGAGGAAAAGTCAGAGGATCACCAAAGTCGGTAGGATTCTTCTGGTAACCATGAATGCCTGTTCAAAATGTTGTGCCAATCCATCTGACAGTTGTTGAGATATTTCACTCTGGACCAAAGCGGTGGACCAGCCCACCGACATTGCCCTTAGTATTAGGCTACTAATAATTTGGCAGCACCTTATTTAAGCAACTGCAAAAGACTGAAAAAGGCAAATAACAACCTAGTTTAGAGGTTTGATATGACACACATTATATCTTTGTGTCTATATAACATGAATATTTATGGCCTTATGTACACTATATGCATTGGATGCTCACATATACAGGTAATAATATGTCCAGTCAATAATAAATGCTGCACTGGAGCTACCCTCCCATTAATCTACATGATAGGCTCTTCAGAGAGGCTGAGACTTGCTGGGTTTGGGGGGAACGGAATGGCTGGTGGGGGGTTACACCAGGAGAAGAGAGGATCGTTTATCAATGGTCTGAAACAACGGCATGCATGGCTGGAGAGGAAGCATTCATCTCCTCCAGCTGACATACAATAACCACCCCCATCTCTGCCCTGGAGAATACCATTACTGCCTCAGCAGAGTGACAGAAGACCAAATCACAACACAACTCCAACTCCCTCAGAGTCTAATTAAACAGAACTATTAGAAAATCATAGGAGAAGCAAAAACAAAGTAGATCCTCAGCAAAAAGAGGGAAACACCCTACATACATTTCTTTTAGATTTCTAGTGTATCTGGAGGTTCCAAGGTATTTACATACTGACTATATACCCAACGCTTCAACAAGGAGTTCAATCAGTCTACCAATGACATAAATCCACTCTGTGATGTAATGTCAGCAACTGTATCATTGCCCTGACAATGAAGATTAAGTAGAAGCAACATTTAACACAAAATCAATACATCAATATTCAGTCCAAATTGAGATTTGTCATGTCACTTTGTTACATTTTCCATGTTCTTCATATATGAATTAAATGATGTCCACATGTGAGAGAAAAACAATCTGGCTACTTAATATAAATTGAGCAAATTGATCATTTAACCAGATACGACTTCAATTAATCCCTTGTATTTTTAACCTGTTACTTGTATTAGTAAATTCTAATGGAAGAGAGCAGTTTCACATCACGCCCACAGTCTAATCAGTCACTCAGCAATACATCTGTCACTTCACCAAAGGGGGCGGGAAAGAATATAGGGGGGCTACTGTACACACTTCATAAGTTACTAATAAAAATGTACGATCAGATCTGAAGGCACTCTAAAGCCAGGGTGATTGAATTCTGATGTTGTTTCTGTGTTTCGGTTAAAATCCAGAACAAGATGCAGACAGGAAAGAGATGTTTTACTAATGTCAGTAAACAGAGCATTAGAGTAGTCTGAATTGAAATGATTTAATCCCTTTATGAATATTACGGGTATAATAACAGGGCAGTGCATCTTGTATGACCTGTTTTATGAGATTCAGTGACCTTCATCTAAATCCATGATGCACATCTTCATCATGGTCTCATTCTGAACCCTGGCAAACCAAATGCCGCTGATTTCTAGTGCTGATTGCAGCGTCTTACAAGTTGTACTGAGGAGGAGTGTTGGCTCAGCTTCCTGTTTTGGCCTCATGGCTTATGGCCTCGATGCAGTTACTGCAAGACAGGTCATGACTAAGCGACAGCCACAGTTCCTCTGTGGTGCCTATGATTTCCCGGATTTGTTTAGTTGTGAGGTGTAACTGCTGTCTAAAAGCAGCGTCATACAGTGTTTGTTAACCCCAAATTATACCTAATTATACTAAAATTATATTATAATGTGCAAAAATGTACTTAATTCTCTGAGCATCTTTGTTGTTGTTCACTGCCTTACTTAACTAATTTACTTACTACTAGCTGTAGAGGGATTCAGTTATTGTCAGTACAACGGACTGCTCTCTTCTTTTCAAATCTCCTACAGTATGCTTTTTCGGTATCTGGGTTGTTATTGTGAGTGAGTGAATTTTACACTTGAATCTGCAGCAAGATGATTTTATCACTGTTACATTTCACTCACCAGTAAATATCACTCCTAATGGGAACAGTGATGCTGGGCCTTGGACTGAAGAACTGCTGTCAGGTTAGGTGTAAGTCTTGTAGTGGAGGTCTGCAGTACATCACAGAGGTGACTGCCAGTCATCTTGGACCTCAGTCTGCTCTTGTTCAGTGTCATCAGAGAAATGTTTGCTCACATATGTATGTAGACCCAAATAAACAGAGCATCCTTTTAGCATGGAGCCTGGGGAAATCTGGACTTTTCCAAACCCTTGTAGAACGCTGCTGGTGGAGAGTATCATCACATTGCATTTCAATAAGCTCCAACTGCATGTCCTCCTGTACTTCTTCCACATCAACAGAGAAAGGCTTTGACAACATTAAGTGCCAAAGCAGAGATAGTATTATGTTCATATAGCACAGCAGAGATAAATGAGTGTGTGGAGGTTAGGGAGGTGGATGGCTGTGTAACGCTCAGATTCACCCCGTCTCAGACCAACAGTCAGCGTTGGCCTTGTGTTAATATTATCCATGAAGACCTAACCTTAACCCATACATTTGGTTTTGAAAACATAACTGTAGCTTAACCATTTTAAATGTAGGTAGCATTGCACCAACGTTGTAGGAGTAAATAACAGTGAATGTTCAAAATACTGTTATTTCTGTCATAATATTTGAATCGCCTACTGCTCCCATATTGTCCATAATTAGAGACTGTTTGCCTTTCATATATTAACAAACCAGTTACATTTATGTTGCTCTTTTGTTTGATTAGATTAGAATGGGCACTTTAATGATCTATCTACAGATGCCCTTTTAATCTCATCTACAACTGCATAATCACAGATGAGCAAAGATCCATGCCTTCATATTTCCCAGTGTCACCAACCTCCAACCATCTCCAAATTAGCCTCTATCCCTGGAGACAGTATCATGGGTAATAACATATTAAATATACATATATAAAACATATATTAAATCATCATTTAGATAGCTGCTGTGATATGTACGGGGCACTGAAAGGCTGCTGTGCGAGTGCAGCAGTAAACAGGCACAGAGGCCTATACATATTAATAAGAAAGTGTCTGTGCGGTTTTCTCAGTGTGGAGGCTGAAACATTGATGGACACCCACAATCCCTGTCTGTGTCTGGGTCGATGATGTGAGCGTCTGTCCTCCTGAGGTGAGTCATTCTGATCTCTTCTGACAAGCCTCATTCTGCTCGAAACGGAGGGAGGGGAGGGGAGGGGAGGGCTGGTCCACAGAGAGATGAGGAGATTGGGGTGGGGGTTGGGGGGTGTAAAAGGGCCAGGTAAAGAAGGTGGAAAGAAGAAGAAAAAAATGACAGACAAAGATGAAGAGAGAAGGCAGACACACAAGGCTGCATTGCAAAAACACTTGGCCCCAGGCCTCCTTCCTACTGGCTCAAATTATCCACAACATGCCAGAAATAACTCCACGGAAATTCAATTCAATTCAATTCAGTTTTATTTATATAGCGCCATATCATAACAAAGTTATCTCAGGGCACTTTTTCGAATAGAGCAGGTCTAGACCGACTCTTTATATTTACAGAGACCCAACAGTTCCCACCATGAGCAAGCACTATGCGACAGTGGCAAGGAAAAACTCCCTTTTAACAGGTAGAAACCTCGAGCAGAACCAGGCTCAAGGTGGGCGGTCATCTGCCTCGACCGGTTGGGTTGAAGGGGGAAGGGGGGAGCGGGAGAGAGAGAGCAGGAGGAAAGAGAACATACAGCAGCTCAATACAGCATAGATATGGTAATGGCATTGATGTTAACACCAACAGAAACAACACTAAGAGCAACATTATAATAGCAATACTAATAACAGCAACAACAGCAATAGCATCAGCGGGTGCAGAGCAGGAGCACGGGGGCAGCAGGCGGCAGCAACCACAGACCCAGACCTCCACAGCTCCAGAGGCAGAAACACCTGCAGAAAGCAACAGAAGGGGAGGGAGAGAGAGAGAGGAGAGAAAGCACACAACTACGGGAAGAAGTTGAATTAATAACAAGCATTGATGGGATATGAGGGCGTACAGATGGAGAGGAAGAGGAGGAGAAAGGAGCTCAGTGCATCATAGGAAGTCCCCCGGCAGTCTAGGCCTATAGCAGCATAACTAAGGGGGGGCTCAGGGGTCACCTGAGTCAGCCCTACTATAAGCTTTATCAAAGAGGAAAGTCTTAAGCCTACTCTTAAATGTGAGGAGGTTGTCCGCCTCCCGTACACAAACTGGGATCTGGTTCCACAGGAGAGGAGCTTGATAGCTGAAGGCTCTGGCTCCCATTCTACTTTTAGAGACTCTAGGAACCACAAGGAACCCTGCATTCTGGGAGCGCAGTGCTCTAGTGGGGTAATAGGGTACTATGAGCTCTTTAAGATATGATGGTGCCTGACCATTTAGGGCTTTGAAGGTGAGGAGAAGGATTTTAAATTCTATTCTGGATTTTACAGGGAGCCAGTGTAGAGAAGCTAATATTGGAGAAATATGTTCTCTTTTTCTGGTTCTTGTCAGTAAACGTGCCGCAGCATTCTGAATCAGCTGGAGAGTCTTAAGGGATTTATTGGGGCAGCCTGATAATAGAGAGTTGCAATAGTCCAGCCTAGACGTAACAAATGCATGGACTAGTTTTTCTGCATCTTTTTGAGATAGGATGTGCCTGATTTTTGCAATGTTACGTAAATGAAAAAAGGCAGTTCTTGAAGTTTGTTTTATTTGGGAGTTAAAGGACATATCCTGATCAAAGATAACTCCAAGATTCCTTACGGTTTCGCTGGAGGCCAGGGCAATGCCATCTAGAGAAACTATATCTTTAGATAATGTGTTTCGAAGGTGTTCGGGGCCAAGTACAATAACTTCGGTTTTGTCTGAGTTTAACATCAGAAAATTGCAGGTCATCCAGGTTTTTATGTCCTTAAGGCATGCCTGAAGTTTAGCTAATTGATTGGTTTCATCTGGCTTGATCGATAAATACAATTGGGTATCATCTGCATAACAATGAAAATTTATGGAGTGCTTCCTAATAATATTGCCTAAAGGAAGCATATACAAGGTAAATAGAATTGGTCCAAGCACAGAACCTTGTGGAACTCCGTGACTAACTTTGGCGTGCATAGAGGATTCATCATTAACGTGTACAAACTGATATCGATCTGATAAATAGGATTTAAACCAGCTTAGTGCAGTACCTTTAATGCCAATAAAATGTTCTAGTCTCTGTAATAGAATGTGATGGTCAATGGTATCGAATGCAGCACTAAGATCTAGTAAGACAAGTACAGAGACAAGTCCTTTGTCTGATGCAATTAGAAGGTCATTTGTAACTTTCACCAGTGCTGTCTCTGTGCTATGATGCACTCTAAATCCTGACTGAAAATCCTCAAACAGCTTGTTGTTGTGTAGAAAGTCACACAACTGATTGGCGACTGCTTTCTCAAGGACCTTAGAGAGAAAAGGAGGGTTAGATATAGGTCTATAATTTGACAAAATCCCTGGATCAAGAGTGGGCTTTTTAAGAAGAGGCTTAATTACAGCTACTTTAAAGGACTGTGGCACATAGCCTTTAAATAAGGACAGATTGATCATATCTAGTACATAAGTGCTAACTAAGGGTAAATTTCTTTAAGCAGCCTAGTTGGGACGGGGTCTAAGAGACACGTTGATGGCTTAGATGAGGAAATCATGGAAGTTAGTTGATTACGGTTGATGGGAGAAAAGCAGTCTAAATGTACAGGTTTTACAGTTGTTTCTAAGGTTCCTGTGTTTGAAGATAAGTCAGTACCAACTGAGGGCAGGAGGTGCTGAATTTTTTCTCTAATAGTTAGAATTTTATCTTTAAAGCTCATGAAGTCATTACTACTGAGGTCTATAGGAATACATGGCTCAACAGAGCTGTGACTCTCTGTCAGCCTGGCTACAGTGCTGAACAGAAACCTGGGGTTGTTCTTATTTTCCTCTATTAATGATGAGTAGTAAGCTGCTCTGGCATTACGGAGGGCCTTCCTATAAATTTTAAGACTATCTTGCCAGGCTAAACGTGATTCTTCCAGATTGGTGGAACGCCAATTCCTTTCAAGTTTTCGCGATGTTTGTTTTAATTTGCGGGTTTGCGGGTTATACCATGGAGCTAACCTCCTCTGTTTTATTATCTTCTTTTTTAGAGGGGCGATAGAGTCGAGTGTTATTAGTAGTGAGCCTGCAGCACTATCAACAAGATGATCAATTTGGGAGGGACTAAAGTTAGCATAGGAGTCATCTGTTACATTGAGACATGGAACTGAATTTAATGCCGATGGAATCACTTCCTTAAATTTAGCTACAGCACTATCAGATAGACATCTAGTGTAGGAATGTTTGCCTAATGGCGTGTAGTCCAGTAATAGGAATTCAAAAGTTAATAGAAAATGGTCTGATAAAAAAGAATTCTGTGGAAAGACTATTAGATGTTCAATTTCAATCCCATAAACAAGAACAAGGTCGAGGGTGTGGTTAAAACAGTGAGTGGGTTTATGTACACTCTGACAGAAGCCAATCGAATCCAGCAATGAGATAAACGCAGCACTAAGGCTATCATTTTCTACATCCACATGAATATTAAAATCACCTACAATAATTATTTTATCTGTTTTAAGGACTAAACCTGATAAGAACTCTGAGAATTCAGATAAAAATTCAGAATACGGTCCAGGAGCTCGGTACACTATAACAAATAGAATTGGCTGTACTGTTTTCCAGGTTGGGTGTGAAAGGCTAAGAACAAGGCTTTCGAACGAGTTATAATTTAGTTTAGGTTTGAGTTTGATTAATAGGCTTGAGTCGAAGATGGCTGCAACTCCACCTCCTCGGCCTGAGCCTCGAGGAATGTGAGTATTAATGTGACTGGGGGGAGTGGATTCATTTAGGCTAACATATTCACCTTGACACAGCCAGGTTTCAGTAAGACAAAATAAATCAATATTATGATCTGATATTAGATCGTTTACTAGAACAGCTTTAGATGACAGATCTGATGTTTAAGAGACCACATTTAATTCTCCTATTTTGTTGTACTGTTGCAGTGGTGGTTTTACTTTTTATTAGGTTTTTATGTGCAACTCCTCTTCTGTTTACTTTGGATTTAAATAATTTAAGTGGTGGTGGGGCAGACAACCTCTCTGTGGAGTTTAGGGTGGGTAACTGCTCTAATGGAAGCGCAGAGAAGCGTGTAGGACTGCAACTCTGCCTCCTGGTCTGGACCACAGACTGTATTAAGTCTATGGTCTGAACTCTGAGTTGTCATGGCTTTGGGCCACTAATAAATTCGGCCAGATTTCTAGATATGAGAGCGGCTCCATCCAAAGTGGGATGAATGCCATCTCTCCTAATCAGACCAGGTCTCCTTCAGAAAGTCCGCCAATTATCCACAAAGCCCACATCATTACCTGGACACCACCTCGACACCCAGCGGTTGAATGATGACATGCGGCTATACATGTCATCGCTAGTAAGATTAGGCAGGGGCCCAGAGAAAACTACGGAGTCCGACATTGTCTTTGCATATGTACACACCGACTCCACGTTAATTTTCGTGACCTCCGATTGGCGCAATCGGCTGTCATTACCGCCGACGTGAATAACAATCTCAGCATATTTACGTTTATCCTTAGCCAGCAGTTTTAAATAGGATTGAACGTCGCCCGCTCTGGCCCCTGGGATGCATTTGACTATGGCCGCTGGTGTCGCTAATTTCACGTTTCGCAAAATGGAGCTGCCAATAATCAGAGTTGGTTTCTCAGCGGGTGTGTCGCTGAGTGGAGAGAACCTGTTAGAAACGTGAACGGGTCAGTGGTGAACCGTGGGCTTTTGGGACAGTTACCCAGCCTCCCTGGCTTCCCGGCTGCTCGGGAGTTGCCGGGAGACGGCTAGCAGAAGCTACCTC